>JBBPBX010012915.1:5824-34564 GCA_038048925.1 Garcialebias charrua
TGTGTGTGTGTGTGTGTGTGTGTGTGCGTGCGTGTTCATACCTTCCACGGTTTTAACTAGAAGCCTTGAAACTTCTAACCGTCACTTCCTGTACACAAAGCACACAGTAATTTTCACTTCCTGTACAAATGGAACACACCATAGACATCATCTATGGTAGATATCTATGGAACACACAGGGAGGTTAAAAAAATAGAAACAACTCTCTGCTGCCATCTCGTGGCAAACATCAACACCTGCACCCCAGGTATCCTGCAGTGTTGTTGTTGTTTCCATGGCTACAGCCCTCAGTAGTCAAGCGCAGGTACCTGGGGCAAACAGTGGAGGTGAGGAGCAACAAGAAGCCATCAGACATGAACAGGTACAGTGTTCACACCTCACTGTTTCCTCCTGGCTGCAGTAGAGCCTTCATTTATTTATTTGAAGACTTGATGTTTCAGCAGAGACGTTCAGGTGCAGGCCATGGAGCAGACTCTGAAACACGCGGAGAAGAACCTTGGAGAGATCTGCTCCATCTTGGCTTCGTACAGCAGAAAAACAGCCAAGCTCAGGGACAAGGCCGACCTGCTGGTGGCTCGGCTCTTCCACTTCTCCTCCACAGAGGGACCGGAGGTCCAGCTCGGCCTCAGAAACTTGGCGGAGGATCTGGCCATGGTTCAAGACTACAGACAGGCTCAGGTGGAGATCACTGGACCGGCATCTTTACCTTTATATGCTTTATATAAATATGTATCACTGTGAGGGCTGGGTTTGGACATTGTTGCAGGTGGAGAGACTGGAGACAAGAGTGGTCGCTCCTCTGAGGACCTATGGAGATGTCGTCAAGAATAAAAAGGTACGTTTAATGAGACTGTGAGTTATGATGTAACATGAATATGAACACACAGGATGGGACCAAGCTTTGCTTTATTTGATCACCATAATTTAAAACAAACATTCAAAAGCTCTTTCAAGTTAAGGTTAAGTTCCATTTTTTCCATGTCGTGTCTGACACAGCTGATAAAAAAATTGAAAAAATATTCACAGAGTGGACAGTAACAACCAGAAAAACAAGCAACAAGCTTGTCAAACAAGAACACATGAAGTCCAGAAAAACACTCATAGTTTTTCTACAAAACCTCTCTGCTGAAATCCCTCAGAGAGCTCTCATGTGGCTCCTCTGACTAACATGAAGCAAGCTGAGTAATATTATATGATTGATTATCTTAATGAGTTTTCCTTTTCCTTTATCAGTGCAGTTGTTGCATTAAATGTACTGCAGTCAAATGACAGGATCAGGCTGTTTGGAGATGTACAGAAATGAAAACAATTAGGTTTATAATCTAAAAAATGACTTTCAAGACCTCAGTCAGAATTTAAGGACAGACAGAAATTCCTGATCAGTCCAGCTCATTGTCCTGCTGGGGACTGACGTGTGTGAAGGTTCATTACCATGCAGACCAGAACCAAAACCTTCAGCTGGATGTGCTGAACGGGAAGCCTGTGTGGAGTAGGGACATGGACCTAGTCAACAAGTCAAAGATTTTTAAACTGAGGCAAAGAAAAAGTACATTACAATAATCAGTGTCACATTAAATAAAAGAGTTAATAATCGTTTCCATCTGTAAGATTTTCAGTAGAGATGCTGTTAACAGAGTGTCCCATCAATTCAGAACAAGAATGAAGTCATGGTTTGAGTTTTCAACAGAAGCTGCTTAAAATCATGTTACCGTTGATAATAACTCCTATTATTAACCTGCTGATGATTATTCTTGTTATTAACCTGCTGACAATAACTCGTGATATTAATCTGCTACTAAAAACTCATGTTATTAACCTGTTGATAATAACTCATGTTACCTGCTGATAATAACTCATGTTATTAACCTGTTGATAATAACTCATGTTACCTGCTGATAATAACTTGTGTTATTAACCTGCTGATAATAACACATGTTATCAAAGTCAAAGTCAACTTTATTGTCAGAACTGCAATATGTACAGGACATACACAGGACCGAAATTGCGTTTCTCTCAGTCCCTCGGTGCAACAGTAACCATCTAAACACTAAACACTAAAACATTTAATAAACATAAGCATAAAATAGTAAAAGTGTAACACTGTCCTGAGTTTTTCATAATAGTATAAAAGTATGAAAATTTACACCAACACTGAAACACCAAACACCCCTGAAACACCAAACACCCAATGAACATAAGCATAAAATGAAATAATAAAAGTGTAATACTGTCCTGAGTTTTTGCATAGTAGTATAAAAAGTATAAAAAGTATATCTATAAAATAAACTGAAGGTTCTAGCATTGACATTTGCAAAGAGTGGCACAGCAGCATATAAGTTAATGTACACAGTATATGTATGAGGTAGTTGATGTTGGTATAGAGGCAAAGTGGCATATGCAGTAAGGCACATAAGGCACATTTGGCATCCTTAGATAAGGCTAGTCAGAGAATGCTGTATATGTATCTGCAGTAGTGTAGATAAAAGTAGTGTAAATGTAAACAGTAGTAATAAATGTAAAGCAGTAGTAATAAATGTAAACAGTATTAATAAATGTAAACAGTGAATGTAAACAGTAGTATGACTATAGGCAGTAATGTAATACAAACATTAGTGCAAATATGAGAAGTAGTGCAAACTGAATGAGCACATGACCGAGAGTTTAGTGAATAACCCGTTTGATGACACAGAGTCCAGTGTTGAAATCTTTGTGTTGTGTGGTAATGTGTGAGAAAGTTTTTTGTGTTAAGGCAGTTCAAATGTAGGGGTGTAACGATACACAAAACTCACGAGACGAGACGAGAAAATCACAGATCTCGCGAGAACGAGACGAGATTTTAACATTAGTTCAAGAAAACTTCAAAGATCGGTTTTATGCCGCAAAAAGGCTTTTATTCTGTTTTAACATGTATTACAAACCCAACTGATGTCTTCATTTTACTGATTGAATCTCCTTAGACCTTAGAACGTTCAACTTTGTTAAAAAAATAGATATTCACGCAGGACTTTCCAAAAATTGAACATAAATATCCGCATCAGCGCTGAATCTGCAGCCGTCACTCACCAGTGTTGCCAGATTGGGCGGTTCACCGCGATTTTCCTTCTGACTTTTGCGGGTAAAGAGTGCTTTGGGTGGGTGGGACTCTATCTGGCAACACCGGTCACACCGGTGTTTACACGCGTGTCTTTACATTCGGGGCAGCGTCGGCAGCGCCGGGACCCTCCATCAATGTAGAGGCGTCTGCGGCACCGGGACCCTCCATCAGTAGTTGGGGCGTCTTCTATAGCAACTTCATCCGGCGAAGCCATGCTGTCCGTGACGCTGACTTGCTAGGGGCTCTGCTAGCGCTAGCATTAGCATCTCGCGAGACAACGTTACCTCTCAACGAGAGATATCGCGGGAGTTTAATATCGCGAGATCTCGTACAACGAGATCTCGTTACATGGCAATTCAAATGGGAGGGGAGGCAGAGCAGGCAGAGTGTTTAGCATTCTGACTGCCTGATGAACAGAGCTGTCTCTCAGTCTGCTGGTTCGAGCCTGGAGACTCCTCAGTCTCCTCCCTGATGGCAGCAGTCTAAAGCGGCTGTGTAGTGGGTGTGTGGGATCACCTGCCATGCAGTGGGCTTTCCGAGTGAGGCGTTTGCTGTGTAAGTCCTGCAGTGAGGGCAAGGAGGTGCCGACGATCTTCTCAGCTGCTTTCACGATGCGCTGGAGGCTCTTGCGGCATGATGCAGTGCATGCACCAAACCACACCGTGATGCAGCTGGTCAGGACACTTTCTATGGCACCCCTGTAGAAGGTGCACATGATGGGGGTTGAAGCTCCAGCCCTTTTCAGCTTGCGGAGAAAGTAGAGGCGCTGGTGAGCCTTCTTGGCCAGTGCTGCAGTGTTCCTGCTCCAGGACAGGTCCTTTGAGACGTGCACTCCCAGGAACTTGGTGCTGTCCACTCTCTCCACTGCGGTGCTGTTGATGGTCAGAGGGGCATGTTGTGCATCCCTCTTCCTGAAGTCCACGACAATCTCCTTTGTCTTCTCCACGTTGAGAGTGAGATTGTTGTGTCCGCACCACAAGGCCAAGCGGCTCACCTCGTTCCTGTAGTCCGTCTCATCGTTGTTGCTGATGAGACCTACCACTGTTGTGTCGTCCGCAAACTTGATGAAGTGGTTGGAGCTGTACGATGGTGTGCAGTCGTGTGTTAGCAGGGTGAATAGAAGGGGGCTCAGCACACATCCTTGTGGGGCCCCTGTGTTCAATGTATCCTAATGATAACTCCTGTTAGTAACCTGAAGATAATAACTCCAGTTATTAACCTGTTGATAATAACTTATGTTATTAACCTGGCTGCTGATAATAACACATGTTATTAACCTGCTGATAATAACTTATGTTATTAACCTGCTGATAATATAACACATGTTATCCTAATGATAACTCCTGTTAGTAACCTAAAGATAATAACTCCAGTTATTAACCTGTTGATAATAAATCATGACACTTACATGCTGATAATAACTATTGATATTAAACTGCTCATAATAACTCCTGTTCTTAAACTGCTGATAATAACTCATGTTATAAACATCAATCAATCAATCAATCAATCACCTTTATTTAACCAGGTAGAGCCCGTTGAGATCGAGATCTCTTTTACAAGGGTGACCTGGTCAAGTGGTCAGCAGCACACGTCACATTGGCAATAGGCATTTGCACTTATCAAAAAGAAAATAAAGAAAACTACAATCACAGTAAACAGATGTTGACAGTTCAAAACCAACAGGATATGACAGATTTCTATATACATTATATACAAAACAAGCAGACAGACCTCGGTTGGGTAAATAAAGTTAAAAAAATCAACAATGACATGTATATTGGATAAGTAATGGTTAGAAACATCTGCAATGGTCAAGTTTCTTGATGACATTTTCTACTACGGTTGACATAAAGGATCCAGGAGAGATGAATGTTGATAGTTTCAGATCTTTCTGTAAGTTGTTCCAGGCTGAGGGGACGGCGAAGCTGAACGCTCTTTTTCCTAGTTCAGTTCTGACAGGAGGAACTGACAGGAGGACTAAATCGTTAGAGCGCAGGGAGTAATGACTGTGTGATGTTTGTATTAAGGAGGTGAGGTATGACGGGACCAGGTTTAGGAGGGTCTTGTAGATGAAGGATATCCAGTGAGTGTATCTGCGAGTGCTGAGAGATGACCAGCCAGATTTTACGTAAAGCTCACAGTGATGAGTGCGATAACTGGAGTCAGTAATGAACCGAAGGGCACCGTGGTAAATGGAGTCTAAGGACTGTAGGTATTTTGATGCAGCACTCATGTACAGCACGTCACCATAGTCTAGTATTGGCATGAATGTTGCAGCTACTAATGTTCTCCTGGCTTTGCATGAGAAGCAGGATTTGTTTCTGAAGAAGAAACCTAGCTTCAGTTTCAGTTTAGTGGCCATTTTGGAGATGTGGGTTTTAAAAGACAGTTCAGTGTCAATGTTGAAACCTAGATATTTGTAGGTGGAGACCATTTCTATTTGTTTTCCCTCTTGGGTTCCAATTTGAGGTGGGTTCTCTGGTTGCTGCTTTCTGTTGGCAAGAACCATGCACTTGCTTTTGTCGGCATTTAGGACCAGTCTAAGTTTTTGCAGCCGTGACTGAATAATATTAAAAGCGTCCTGAAGAGAGGTGAAAGCTTGGCTGAGGGAGGAAGAACAGCAATAGATGATGGTGTCATCTGCGTAATAATGGTGGGAGGCATTTGACAGATCACTGCAAAGATCGTTTATGTATAGGGAGAACATGCTGATAATAACAAAAAAATGTAACCTGCTTATAATAGCTTGTGTTATTAACCTGCTGACAATAACAAATATTTTAATCTGATTATAATAACGTGTGTTATTAACCTCTTGATAACAATTGATATTAACCTGCTGGTAATAACTCTTGTTATTAACATGCTGATAATAACAAAAAAATGTAACCTGCTTATAATAGCTTGTGTTATTAACCTGCTGATAATACCTGTTATTAACCTGCTGACAATAACAAATATTTTAATCTGCTTATAATAACTTGTGTTATTAATCTCTTGATAATAACAATTGATATTAACCTGCTGATAATAACTCTTGTTATTAACCTGCTGATAAAACCTCTTCTTAAGAACTTGACAATAACTCCTGTTATTAACCTGCAGATAATAACTCCTGTTATTAACCTGTTGATAATAACTCCTGTTATTAACCTGTTGATAATAACTCCTGTTATTAACCTGCTGATAATAACTCCTGTTATTAACCTGCTGATAATAACTCCTGTTATTAACCTGCTGATAATAACTCCTGTTATTAACCTGCTGATAATAACTCCTGTTATTAACCTGCTGATAATAACTCCTGTTATTAAAGCTGCTGATAATATATCCTGTTATTAACCTGCTGATAATAACTCATGTTATTAACCTGCTGATAATAACTCCTGTTATTAACCTGCATATAATAACTCGTGTTATTAACCTGCTGATAATAACTCCTGTTATTAACCTGATGATAATATCTCCTGTTATTAACCTGATGATAATAACTCCTGTTATTAACCTGCTGATAATAACTCCTGTTATTAACCTGCTGATAATAACTCTTGTTGTTAACCTGCTGATAATAACTCCTGTTATTAACCTGCTGATAATAACTCCTGTTATTAACCTGCTGATAATAACTCCTGTTATTAACCTGCTGATAATAACTCTTGTTATTAATCTGCTTATAATAACTTGTGTTATTAACCTATTGATAATAACAATTGATATTAACCTGCTGATAATAACTCTTGTTATTAACCTGCTGATAAACCTCTTCTTAAGAACTTGACAATAATTCCTGTTATTAACCTGCTGATAATAACTTCTGTTATTAACTTTCTAATAACTCCTGTTATTAACCTGCTGATAATAGCTCATGTTATTAACCTGCTGATAATAACTCCTGTTATTAACCTGCAGATAATAACTCCTGTTATTAACCAGCTAATAATAACTCCTGTTATTAACCTGCTGATAATAACTCCTGTTATTAACCTGCTGACAATAATTCCTGTTATTAACCTGCTGATAATAACTTCTGTTATTAACTTTCTAATAACTCCTGTTATTAACCTGCTGATAATAACTCCTGTTATTAACCTGCTGATAATAACTCCTGTTATTAAAGCTGCTGATAATATATCCTGTTATTAACCTGCTGATAATAACTCATGTTATTAACCTGCTGATAATAACTCCTGTTATTAACCTGCATATAATAACTCGTGTTATTAACCTGCTGATAATAACTCCTGTTATTAACCTGCTGATAATATCTCCTGTTATTAACCTGATGATAATAACTCATGTTATTAAATTGCTGATAATAACTCCTGTTATTAACCTACTGATAATAACTCATGTTATTAACCTGCAAATAATAACTCCTGTTATTAACCTGTTGATAATAACTCCTGTTATTAACCTGCTGATATTAACTCCTGTTAGTAACCTGCTGATAATAACTCCTGTTATTAACCTACTGATAATAACTTATGTTAGTAACCTGCTGATAATAACTCCTGTTATTAACCTGCAGATAATAACTCCTGTTATTAACCTGCAGATAATAACTCCTGTTATTAACCTGCAGATAATAACTCATGTTATTTTGCAGATAATAACTCCTGTTATTAACCTGCAGATAATAACTCCTGTTATTAACCTGCAGATAATAACTCCTGTTATTAACCTGCAGATAATAACTCCTGTTATTAACCTGCTGATAATAACTCCTGTTATTAACCTGCAGATAATAACTCCTGTTATTTACCTGCTGATAATAATTCCTGTTATTAACCTGCTGATAATAACTACTGGTATTAACCTGCTGATAATAACTCCTGTTATTAACCTGCTGATAATAATTTCTGTTATTAACCAGCTGATAATAACTCCTGTTATCAACCTGCAGATAATAACTCCTGTTATTAACCTGCTCATAATAACTCCTGTTATTAACCTGCAGATAATAACTCCTGTTATTAACCTGCAGATAATAACTCCTGTCATTAACCTGCATATAATAACTCCTGTTATTAACCTGCAGATAATAACTCCTGTTATTAACCTGCTGATAATAGCTCCTGTTAATCACCTGCTGATAATAACTCCTGTTATTAACCTGCAGATAATAACTCCTGTTATTAACCTGCTGATAATAACTCCTGTTATTAACCTGCATATAATAACTCCTGTTAATAACCTGCAGATAATAACTCCTGTTATTAACCAGCTGATAATAGCTCCTGTTAATAACCTGCTGATAATAACTCCTGTTCGTAACCTGCTGATAATAACTCCTGTTATTAACCTGCTGATAATAGCTCCTGTTATTAACCTGCTGATAAAACCTCTTCTTAAGAACTTGACAATAATTCCTGTTATTTACCTGCAGATAATAACACTTGTTAATAACCTGCTGATATTAACACCTGTTATTAACCTGCAGATAATAACTCCTGTTATTAACCTGCAGATAATAACTCCTGTTATTAACCTCCAGATAATAACTCCTGTTATTAACCTGCAGATAATAACTCATGTTATTAACCTGCAGATAATAACTCCTGTTATTAACCTGCAGATAATAACTCCTGTTATTAACCTGCTGATAATAACTCCTGTTATTAACCTGCAGATAATAACTCCTGTTATTAACCTGCTCATAATAACTACTGTTATTTAACTGCTGATAATAACACCTGTTAATAACCTGCTGATAATAACTACTGATATTAACCTGCAGATAATAACTCCTGTTATTAACCTGCAGATAATAACTCCTGTTATTAATCTGCAGATAATAACTCCTGTTATTAACCTGCTGATAATAACTCCTGTTATTAACCTGCAGATAATAACTCCTGTTATTAACCTGCTCATAATAACTACTGTTATTTACCTGCTGATAATAACACCTGTTAATAACCTGCTGATAATAACTCCTGTTATTAACCTGCAGATAATAACTCCTGTTATTAACCTGCTCATAATAACTACTGTTATTTACCTGCTGATAATAACACCTGTTAATAACCTGCTGATATTAACACCTGTTATTAACCGGCAGATAATAACTCCTGTTATTAACCTGCAGATAATAACTCCTGTTATTAACCTCCAGATAATAACTCCTGTTATTAACCTGCAGATAATAACTCCTGTTATTAACCTGCAGATAATAACTCCTGTTATTAACCTGCAGATAATAACTCCTGTTATTAACCTGCAGATAATAACTCCTGTTATTAACCTGCTGATAATAACTCCTGTTATTAACCTGCAGATAATAACTCCTGTTATTAACCTGCAGATTATAACTCCTGTTATTAACCTGTTGATAATAACTCCTGTTATTAACCTGTTGATAATAACTCCTGTTATTAACCTGTTGATAATAACTCCTGTTATTAACCTGCTGATAATAACTCCTGTTATTAACCTGCTGATAATAACTCCTGTTATTAACCTGCTGATAATAACTCCTGTTATTAACCTGCTGATAATAACTCCTGTTATTAACCTGCTGATAATAACTCCTGTTATTAAAGCTGCTGATAATATATCCTGTTATTAACCTGCTGATAATAACTCATGTTATTAACCTGCTGATAATAACTCCTGTTATTAACCTGCATATAATAACTCGTGTTATTAACCTGCTGATAATAACTCCTGTTATTAACCTGCTGATAATATCTCCTGTTATTAACCTGATGATAATAACTCCTGTTATTAACCTGCTGATAATAACTCCTGTTATTAACCTGCTGATAATAACTCTTGTTGTTAACCTGCTGATAATAACTCCTGTTATTAACCTGCTGATAATAACTCCTGTTATTAACCTGCTGATAATAACTCCTGTTATTAACCTGCTGATAATAACTCTTGTTATTAATCTGCTTATAATAACTTGTGTTATTAACCTATTGATAATAACAATTGATATTAACCTGCTGATAATAACTCTTGTTATTAACCTGCTGATAAACCTCTTCTTAAGAACTTGACAATAATTCCTGTTATTAACCTGCTGATAATAACTTCTGTTATTAACTTTCTAATAACTCCTGTTATTAACCTGCTGATAATAGCTCATGTTATTAACCTGCTGATAATAACTCCTGTTATTAACCTGCAGATAATAACTCCTGTTATTAACCAGCTAATAATAACTCCTGTTATTAACCTGCTGATAATAACTCCTGTTATTAACCTGCTGACAATAATTCCTGTTATTAACCTGCTGATAATAACTTCTGTTATTAACTTTCTAATAACTCCTGTTATTAACCTGCTGATAATAACTCCTGTTATTAACCTGCTGATAATAACTCCTGTTATTAAAGCTGCTGATAATATATCCTGTTATTAACCTGCTGATAATAACTCATGTTATTAACCTGCTGATAATAACTCCTGTTATTAACCTGCATATAATAACTCGTGTTATTAACCTGCTGATAATAACTCCTGTTATTAACCTGCTGATAATATCTCCTGTTATTAACCTGATGATAATAACTCATGTTATTAAATTGCTGATAATAACTCCTGTTATTAACCTACTGATAATAACTCATGTTATTAACCTGCAAATAATAACTCCTGTTATTAACCTGTTGATAATAACTCCTGTTATTAACCTGCTGATATTAACTCCTGTTAGTAACCTGCTGATAATAACTCCTGTTATTAACCTACTGATAATAACTTATGTTAGTAACCTGCTGATAATAACTCCTGTTATTAACCTGCAGATAATAACTCCTGTTATTAACCTGCAGATAATAACTCCTGTTATTAACCTGCAGATAATAACTCATGTTATTTTGCAGATAATAACTCCTGTTATTAACCTGCAGATAATAACTCCTGTTATTAACCTGCAGATAATAACTCCTGTTATTAACCTGCAGATAATAACTCCTGTTATTAACCTGCTGATAATAACTCCTGTTATTAACCTGCAGATAATAACTCCTGTTATTTACCTGCTGATAATAATTCCTGTTATTAACCTGCTGATAATAACTACTGGTATTAACCTGCTGATAATAACTCCTGTTATTAACCTGCTGATAATAATTTCTGTTATTAACCAGCTGATAATAACTCCTGTTATCAACCTGCAGATAATAACTCCTGTTATTAACCTGCTCATAATAACTCCTGTTATTAACCTGCAGATAATAACTCCTGTTATTAACCTGCAGATAATAACTCCTGTCATTAACCTGCATATAATAACTCCTGTTATTAACCTGCAGATAATAACTCCTGTTATTAACCTGCTGATAATAGCTCCTGTTAATCACCTGCTGATAATAACTCCTGTTATTAACCTGCAGATAATAACTCCTGTTATTAACCTGCTGATAATAACTCCTGTTATTAACCTGCATATAATAACTCCTGTTAATAACCTGCAGATAATAACTCCTGTTATTAACCAGCTGATAATAGCTCCTGTTAATAACCTGCTGATAATAACTCCTGTTCGTAACCTGCTGATAATAACTCCTGTTATTAACCTGCTGATAATAGCTCCTGTTATTAACCTGCTGATAAAACCTCTTCTTAAGAACTTGACAATAATTCCTGTTATTTACCTGCAGATAATAACACTTGTTAATAACCTGCTGATATTAACACCTGTTATTAACCTGCAGATAATAACTCCTGTTATTAACCTGCAGATAATAACTCCTGTTATTAACCTCCAGATAATAACTCCTGTTATTAACCTGCAGATAATAACTCCTGTTATTAACCTGCTGATAATAACTCCTGTTATTTAACTGCTGATAATAACACCTGTTAATAACCTGCTGATAATAACTACTGATATTAACCTGCAGATAATAACTCCTGTTATTAACCTGCAGATAATAACTCCTGTTATTAATCTGCAGATAATAACTCCTGTTATTAACCTGCTGATAATAACTCCTGTTATTAACCTGCAGATAATAACTCCTGTTATTAACCTGCTCATAATAACTACTGTTATTTACCTGCTGATAATAACACCTGTTAATAACCTGCTGATAATAACTCCTGTTATTAACCTGCAGATAATAACTCCTGTTATTAACCTGCTCATAATAACTACTGTTATTTACCTGCTGATAATAACACCTGTTAATAACCTGCTGATATTAACACCTGTTATTAACCGGCAGATAATAACTCCTGTTATTAACCTGCAGATAATAACTCCTGTTATTAACCTCCAGATAATAACTCCTGTTATTAACCTGCAGATAATAACTCCTGTTATTAACCTGCAGATAATAACTCCTGTTATTAACCTGCAGATAATAACTCCTGTTATTAACCTGCAGATAATAACTCCTGTTATTAACCTGCTGATAATAACTCCTGTTATTAACCTGCAGATAATAACTCCTGTTATTAACCTGCAGATTATAACTCCTGTTATTAACCTGCAGATAATAACTCCTGTTATTAACCTGCTGATAATAACTACTGTTATTTACCTGCTGATATTAACACCTGTTAATAACCTGTTCCAGCTTCATTTAGAGTCCAATTTCAGACTAGTTTAGTTCCAAATCCACCAGAAAATGTTTTTGTTTTTCAACAGACTTCCTGGTAATTTTTATGAAAGCAGAAAGTAGCTTTGAACGTCTATGCTAATGTTGAAGAAATTGAAAAAAAAAAAAAAAAACGTTTATTTAAAATACAGTAAGCTTTTTGTGTAAAAAGCTAAAGTTGGCTCTGAAAGACAAGCCACTGAAGCATTTCAGTGGTTTAGTCTCAACAGAATCTACCCCCAAATAACTCAGTAAGTGTTGACACTTTTGAAAAAAAAATTAAATGCAAACTACAGACATGTCACACACTGAGACCACTTATTTATGAATATTAGGTGAAAGCCGCTGAAGAAGCTAAAACCAGCCAAAGAGGTTTCAACTCTAAACAGAGTTGGATTTGAACAGCTGACATTTGCTGAAAACTGGAAAATAAAAACAGCAGAAATGTGTAGAACCAGCTGAGCAGAGAAGAAATGAGTCACATGTACATGCACTGATTTTGTCACAATGTCAACCAAAGGCTGTCTGCTTAGAAAACTTCTGCTGTTCATCTATTTTTTTTATTTTTATGAATTGAATTGAGAAAGCTCCTCGGATGAGAAGCGAAACGTCTTCTGTTGTTTCTGTATTGAACGCCTTTCTTATTTTATTTTATCATGTCCTGGATGATTGAGAATCTTCACCAGCATGTTCATCTTTTAGTTTTACAATTTGGATTGAGTCTCACTGAGGAAACAGGAAGTGGATTGTTTAACGAATTGTCTGCTAATATGAAATAAATATGACATTAGGAGAAGAGGAAACCCCTGCTTGTCTCTTGTGTTTTAAAATCTGTTCCCTTCAGATGGATCTAAAGAAACTCAGCACCGACCTGAACAGAGAGCAGAAGGAGCTGCAGAAACTAGAGAAAAGCAGACAGAGGAGCCCTGCAGATCGACAAACCCTCGTATCCTTACTGTGTCCTGCCTGGAGAGACATATTTCATCAAGCATGCTAACTGTGCTACAAGAAAAAAACTAGGGATGCA
Source organism: Garcialebias charrua (assembly GCA_038048925.1). Classification (NCBI taxonomy): domain Eukaryota; kingdom Metazoa; phylum Chordata; class Actinopteri; order Cyprinodontiformes; family Rivulidae; genus Garcialebias; species Garcialebias charrua. Next base: position 19,503 of record JBBPBX010012915.1, read on the forward strand.
TCGATCCCCATTTCTCACTTCCGATCCGATACTGATACTTAAAAACTGAGTATCGAGAGATACCGATACTGTTCCGATCCGATACTGTTCAGGTATGTGAATCTTTTTAATGAAATCTTTGTACTGAGACTATTAATTTTAACATTGTGTGAGTTAAACCTAATGAAGACATTATTGAGCCTTACAACAGATAACTCACAAACTTTAACAGCACACATGAGGCAAGTCTATACCACACACATGTCCTTCTTACTCATGGTGCAGCTGAAAAAACTAAAAAAACTGCTAAGCATGATGGGAAAGACAACAAAATCCCCTCTCTTAGTGGTTAAGGGGAGTGGCTGTGTTGTCTTTCCCATCATGCTTAGCAGTTTTTTAGTTTTTCCAGCTTTAGCTGGAAAAACTGCTGCCGTGCTGCTGTTTATAATGATGTTTTTTTTCCACTACATTAGGGCTTAGTGTATTACTAGTTGATGTTTCTCTTAGTTAATTCTAGATGTTATTACTGTTTTTCTCTTGCATTTGTTGTTGGATGTAACTGGGACCCCGTGTACATAATCTCGTTTTCATCACATGTACCACATGCGGTGCAAATGACAATAAAGACTCTCTGACTCTGACTCTGACTCTGACTCTGAAAACTAAACATTTGCTAAGCATAATGGGAAATACAACAAAATCCACTCTCTTAGTGGTTAAGGGGAGTGGCTGTGTTGTCTTTCCCATCATGCTTAGCAGTTTTTTTAGTTTTTTTCAGCTGCACCATGAGTAAGGAGGACATGTGTGTGGTATATACTTGCCTCTTGTGTGCTGTTAAAGTTTGTGAGTTATCTGTTGTAAGGCTCAAGAATGTCTTCATTGGGTTTAACTCACACAATGTTAAGATGGCAGTCACAGAATGTGATTGAACACAAGTGCTCTTTGAAGCTGGATCGGAAATATCGGCAGGCTGGATCCAATATCCGATACTTACATTATGCTGGTATCGGATACTGGATCGGATCGGCCCCATCCCTAAAAAAAAAACGCAAGAAAAGGCTTCCAGATTATCTGTCTTAAAGAAAAATGATCCTCCAATTCCCTTCAGTTGCATTAAATTTCTGGATTTGGCCCTCTGGAGTGATCAGATTTCACTAACACAATCATGACACGTGGCAAAATGTAACGTTTTGAAAACAACTTCTATGATATTTCTTTGAACACACTTCCTTTCAGTCTCAGGTAATGTGTGTGATTTAAAAGTGCTCCATTGATTCCACCACATCACGATGGAGGTTGTGACACAACTTCTGTCGACAGGCAGAGGTGAACGCTCAGAAAGCCTCGTCCAGCGCTCAGCACAGCATCAAACAGCTCCAGGAGACCATCACGGACTTCCAGAGGCACAAACTGGAGGATATTAAAGTCTGGTTCACTATCATACACACACACACACGCACACACTCATAAATCCCTAATCAGGCTAATCACTGTAAGAAAAATACAAAAAAAAACTGTAATTCCACTTTAATTGTTAAAATGTGACATCTGTGCTGCTGATTATGTGACTTATCTGTGCTACTGATAATCCATGCTGCTGATTATCTCATGCTGCTGATTATCTCATGCTGCTGTATGCATTCATTCATACCCATCTGCTCACCACAGACTTATGTTCGGGCTCCTGTTGTTTCGCCGTAATGTTTTACATTACTAGTGTTTAGCGTATATCTTAGATCTTTATATATCTTAGTGTATACCTTAGTGTATATCAGCATATATCTTAGTGTATATTGTAATGTATATTTTGGAGTATATCTTAGTGTATATCAGTGTATATCTTAGTGTATATCTTAGTGTATATCTTGGTGTATATCAGTGTATATGTTAATATATATCTTGGTCTATATTTTAGTGTATATCTTAGTGTATATCTTAGTGCATATCTCAATGTATATCTTAGTGCATATCTTGGTGTATATTAGTGTATATCTTAGTGTATATCTTGGTGTATATCTTAGTGTATATCTTAGTTTATATCTTAGTGTATATCTTAGCTTATATCTCAATGTGTATATCAGTGTATATCTTAGTGTATACCTTGGTGTATATCTTGGTGTATATCTTGGTGTATATCAGTGTATAGCTTAGTGTATATCTTGGTGTATATCTTGGTGTATATCAGTGTATAGCTTAGTGTATATCTTGGTGTAAATATTAGTGTTTATCTTAGTGTATATCTTAGTGTATATCGGTGTATATCTTAGTGTATATCTTGGTCTATATCTTAGTGTATATCTTAGCTTATATCTCAATGTATATCTTGGTGTATATCAGTGTATAGCTTAGTGTATATCTTAGTGTATATCTTGGTGTATATCAGTGTAGTGTATATCTTGGTGTATATCTTGGTGTATATCTTAGTGTATATCTTAGTGTATATCTTAGCTTACATCTCAGTGTATATCTCAGTGTATATCTTAGCTTACATCTCAGTGTATATCTCAGTGCATATCTTAGTGTATATCTTGGTGTATATCTAGGTGTATATCAGTGTATACTGTATCTTAGTGTATATATTGGTGTCTATATCTTAGTGTATATCTAGCTTATATCTCAGTGTATATCTTAGTGTATATCTTAGTGTATATCTTAGCTTATTTCTCTGTGTATATCTCAGTGTATATCTCAGTGTATATTAGTGTATATCTTAGTGTATATCTTGGTGTATATCAGTGTATATCTTAGTGTATATCTTAGTGTATGTCAGTGTATATCTTAGTATATATCTTAGTCTATATCTTAGTGTATATTTTGGTTTATATCTTAGTGTATATCTTGGTGTATATTGGTGTATATCAGTGTATATCGTGGTGTATATTTTGGTGTACATGTATATCTTAGTGTATATCTTAGTGTCAGAGTCAGAGAGTCAGAGATTCTTCATTGTCATTTGCACCACATGTGGTACATGTGATGAAACGAGATTATGTACACAGGCTCCCAGTTACATCCAACAATAAAGTGTAAAAAAACCAGTAGTAACATCTAAGATATGAACTAAGAAAAACCTAAACTAAAAATACACTAGGCACTAATAGCATAAAACATTACTTTGAAAAGCAGCACAAACATGAGTTTGTATGTGGGTGTAACTGGGACCTTGTGTACATAATTTCATTCCACTTCATGTACCACATGTGGTGGAAACAATAATAAAGTTGAGTTGAACTTGAACACACAGTGTTAGACTCAAAGCCAACACTGAAATTTTTCCTCCTTCTTTTGGCAGAAAATCTTTTTGGACTTCATCACTGTGGAAATGCACTTTCATGCTAAAGCACTTGAGGTCTACACGCACATGTACCACAACCTGGAAGCGATGGACACTCAAAAGGACCTTCAGGTAGATCATGCACATAATACAGCTGGTGGACTGAACATGAGGATTTTTTTTTTCTAAAGCTGGATGAAAAGAAGGCGAAGTGGTAGCTCAGTTGGTAGAGCTGCTGCCTTTAATGAGGTCACTGGTTCAAATCCCAGCCTGGGACTTTTCTGGATGGAGTTTGCGTGTTCTCTACGTGCATGTGTGGGTTTTCGCCAGGTACTCCAGTTTCCTCCTACAGACCCAGAAATATGCATGTTAGGTGGACTGGTAACTCTAAATTGTCTCTTGGTAAGTGTGAGAGAGTGAATGGTTGTTTGTCTCATTTGTCTTCATGTGTTCCTGTACCTGTCCAGGGTGTCCCCTGCCTCTCGCACAGTGACTGCTGGGCATAGGCTCCAGTGACCTGAAAAGGAGGAAGCAGGTAAAGATAATTGATGGATAGATGGATGGCTAGATGGCGAAATAGATAGATAGATGGATAGATGGATAGATAGATGGATGGATAGATGGAAGGATCACTCACTCCTGCCTTCTGCCTCTCAGGTTAATCGTCTATTGCTGTCAAACCTTTACGTTGGTACAATTTCATTTACAAATTCAGCCTCAGCCTTCTACAAACTCATTAATCTTACCATGTCACCGAATCATAGCGGCCACTAACTGTAATGTTCTTATTCTTAGTAAGAACAAAACATCGGGAAGAAGCCTCGTGCGTTAGCTTGATAACTTCTTTATTCAACTCTTCTTCTACGTTCTGTACATGCAGTAGCCTACAGCTCCCCTAGCGGTGGATACAATAATAACAGCTATCAGTACATCCCCTTTTCTGACAGGTTTTGAATAACTATTCAAACTCTTTAAACACGGTCAAACTCTGATAGTATTAACACTCCTGACATTGAACATGTTATTTCTAATACACAATTCTGTTTCTTATCAAGAATGTTATTATTAATATTTTTTTTATATCTTAACCAGTATGACCAAACAACTACTGCACAAATTCTATTTTACATTTCAACAAGCAAACAACATCTTTACAAATTATTCTTTTTTTTTTTCTCTCTCTTTCTTTTTACACAATAATTTACAATTGTTCTATGAGCCTCTCTGGAGGTTTCCTAGGTCGGAAAACCTTCTCAGTGTCTCTGTTGTTGGTGAAGGTGAAAGAGGTTCACTCTGGTGTTCATCTGATGTAACACTCTGTTGTTCAGATTCATCCTCTTCGACCTGATGGTTAGCATCTTGAACCTTTAACAGACTCCTCCGGTTTCTTCTGAACACTTGTCCATTTTCTGTCTCAACAGTAAACGAACTGGGTCCTACTTCATTTAGCACCGTTGCTTTTCTGTCCCAGAACTCAGGACCTGCAATCTTCACAACATCTCGTTCCTGAAGAGGTGCCAGACGTCTTGCCGTCTTGTCATAGTTCCTTTTCTGTCGGTACTTGAGTTTCATCCTTTTGTCCATAAGCTTGTTGTCACACTTATCATTCTCCTTTAAAACGTGTGGAAGTGTGGTACGAAGCTTGCGATTCATCAGTAGCTCAGCAGGTGATGACCCACACTCCAGTGGTGAAGCTCGATAGCTCAGTAGAGCTAGGTTAGGGTCAGTCTTACTGTCTCTGGCTTTTTTAAACAGTCTCTTCACTATTTGGACCCCCTTTTCGGCTTGTCCATTTGCTTGTGGATACAAGGGACTAGACGTGATATGCTTAAATCCATATTGTTTTGCGAAGTCCCGAAACTCTACACAGTCATATTGTGGACCATTGTCACTGATGACACACTGTGGAATCCCATGTCTTGAAAAGAATCCCTTCATGTGTGTGATTACTGACTTTGCTGATGTACTGGAAAGTTGTACCACTTCTGGATAATTAGAGTAGTAGTCAATCACCAGCAGAAAGTCCTTTCCGTCCAGATGAAATAAGTCAGTGCCTACCTTTTGCCACGGTGTAGTAGGTAGCTCTGCTAGCATCATTGGCTCTTTGGTTTGCTTGTAGTGATGTTTGAGGCATGTTTCACATTTTTGTATAATTTCTTCGATGTCCTTGTTAATACCCGGCCAGTAAACAGCATCCCTTGCTCTGCGTTTGCATTTTTCTACACCCAAATGTCCCTCATGGATACGCTGAAGCATGTCCTTTCGCATGGACTGAGGAATGACAATCCTATTCTGTCTCAGCAGCAGTCCATTAGTCAAACACAAATCTTCACGAACAGGGTAAAACCCTGAGCAGACCCCTTTGGACCAACCATTTTGTATTTGCTGGGACACTTTTTGTAGCAGAGGATCTTTTGCTGTTTCCTGTACAATTTTCTGCAACATTACATCTGATGCAGGGAGTGTGGCAGTCACCATGTTTACATGTGTTTCTGCATCCTCAGATACAGAGATGCCCAGCTTGTCACTGCTTGGTGCTGGTGCTCGTGAGAGTGCATCTGCCAACACAATGTACTTTCCTGGCGTGTAAATTAGATCAAAGTCATAACGTTGCAAAAACATCATCATGCGCTGGATTCTTGGCGACATGTCGTTTAAATTCTTTTTTCTGATCGATATCAGTGGTTTGTGATCCGTCTCTGCAATAAACGTTGGTAGTCCATACACATAGCTGTGAAATTTTCCACAACCATACACTAGGCCCAATGTTTCTTTTTCAATTTGAGCGTAGCGCTGTTCAGTTTCAGTCATTGATCTGGATGCATATGCTACCGGTTGCCATTTATCTTCATTCATTTGGAGCAGCACAGCACCCAGTCCATCTTTTGATGCATCTGTTGAAATTTTTGTTGGTTTTGATGTATCAAAGAAGGTGAGTATTGTCTCTTTAGCTACAGTTTCCTTTAGCATTTTCCATTCTTTTTCATGTCTGGCTGTCCACTCGAACACTCTTTTGTGTTGTAACAGCTCCCTGAGACATGCTGTCTTTAAGGAAAGATTAGGAATGAACTTACCCAGGAAGTTGATCATTCCCATGGCTCTTAAGACACCTTTTTTGTCAGTGGGTGCAGGCATGTTTAAAGTCCATGACCCACCATGTTTTCAAATTGCATCGCCATTAATATTTATTAGTTTATTTAAAAATAATACAGGAGCGTTTATTTATATTGTAGAGAAATAACGCTAAATGTGTTATTTCATGATTTATAGCAGATTTTAGCAGAAGCTCCGGGAAGATCTGCCCCTCTCCAAATATGGGCATTCACATCACTAAAGATTCCGCCTTGGAGTTACAGGCGGAGTTATAATAAGCCTTCATCAACTTCCATGACCGCTGCTCTAAGAGAGGAAAAAAAAAAGAGAAGCGGTCGCTCACTGATGTCTGTCATATTCTGAGCAGCATCCACGTAGACATACTAGTTTAATTCGCTTGATCGCGACAAATTCATTAATTTCCGCATCGGCTTTTTATTCTCTCCCCTGACCAGACAGGTCGGGATACAGAAAGGCAGCCGCGGCGCGGAGCTCTGAGCGCGCGTGCTCCCCCGTGCTCTCCCGTGCTTCCCCGTGCTCCAGCAACAAGGCTGGGACAGAACCGAGCCCCGGCACGAACTTCAAAGCTGACGCAGCGGAACGGGGAGCCAGGGAGAAGACGGGAGAAGCCGCGCGGCTCGCTCCTCTCTGGGCAGAGGAGAGGAGAGCAGCCAGCAACAGTCGCAGCGGTGTTATATCTTATTAAAAAGGTCTATAAAATAAATAAAAAATAAAAACAGAGCACTGGTCCAGCTGTACACAAAAATGCACCAGGAAATATGCAGTTTTACTCTCACTCTCATAAACCTCCATGGAAACTCATCCCTTCCTTCTGGGTGGAGACGTGACAAAAGTCACTCCACACTTCGACACTTTTCGGCCGCGTTTCCGGATTCATTCGGGACTCGGTTGTTTTTTTTGTTTTTTTAACCCTCGCCTGGCCCAAATGCAAAAATGAAAATAGACGAAATATTCTACTACAGTAATAGTTCAATATGGTGAATTGTTACTGTCATGGTGGGTGTTGTCCTTTAATATTGCTTGCACTTTCGCCTGATCAGGTTCCACTCCATCACTTGTGACCTTGTCACCTAAGAAGGTCATCTGTGTAACTCCAAAAAGGCATTTGTCTTTATTTAGTTTCAGTCCACTCTTTTTTACTCTCCACAATAGCTTCTCCAGCCTGTCATCATGTTGTTGTTTTGTTTTACCCCAGACCACAAGGTCGTCTATGTAGACTCTGGTGCCTTCCAGTCCTTCTATTATGGTCTCCATTGCTCTGTGGAAAATTTCTGGTGCTGATTTTATGCCAAAAGGTAATCTTAAGAAACAATAACGCCCATATGGTGTGTTAAATGTAGTGTATCTGCTGCTTTCTGGGTCCAGCCTCAGCTGCCAAAAACCCTGTGAAGCGTCCAGCTTGCTAAAAAACTTAGCTCCTGTCATGTCACTCATTATTTCTTCTCTTTTTGGGATCTGATAATGCTCTCTTTTAATATTTTCATTAAGATCTTTGGGATCAAGACAGACTCTTAATGCACCTGTGTTCTTTTTCTTGACACATGTGATGGAGTTCACCCAGTCTGTAGGCTCCTCTACTGGTTCAATGACACCTATTTTTGTCATTCTTTCTAATTCTCTTTTTAAATCAGCCCGGAGTGGTGCAGGAACTCTCCTTGGTGCATGCACTACTGGAATAGCGTCATCTTTGAGCTGAATTTTGAAGGATAGGGTAGTGTTCCCTGTCCCTCGAAGACTGAATGAAATTTATTTACAATGTCTGTGCTTCCTTCACACTGCTGGTGGTGCTCCGGTCTTTTGTCTTGTGCAGACTCCTGCACGGCTCCTGTATACCTTTGTCAGCTTTTGACTAAATACTCTGCTGCCCGTGACCTACGATCACAGACCCAGAACTTCTTGGATGTTCCACGTACGCGGATGAAAACTAAAGGGGACAGGGCCTTTCAGTCAGTGGCCCCCAGGCTTTGGAATAGTCTGCCCCTGCAGCTTCGTTTTGCTGACTCTGTTGAGGTTTTTAAAAAACAACTGAAAACACTTTTATTTGCTCAGGCTTTTATGTCATGATTTTATTGTATTTTGCATTGATTGATATTTGTAGATTTTATGCTTGTTTTATGCTGTGTATACTTTTGCCATTGATTTTGTTGTACAGCGCTTTGTGATTTTATGTCTGTGATAAGCGCTCTAGAAATAAACATTACTTACTTACTTACTTACTTACAGATACTTCTATGTTGTCAGCATTAATCTGATAGATCCTCTTGACCAGTCCTAGGTCTTCAGATGTTTTGTTTCCTATGAGAGACTCATGCCCATTAGGCACAATGGTAAACAGTAGATTATGCTCTTTGCCTTTTACTGTTACATTCAGTCTGCAGCCACCTTTTGTTTGTATCGGTTGGTTGTTATAAGCCTTCAGAGGTGAGACTTTTTCTGACTGAATTTTAGGCTTTTCCTTTAATGTGTTGAAATCCCTTTCGCTGATTAAGTTAACTTTGGCCCCAGTGTCAATTTTGAATGTCACTATGGTCCCATTAACTAATAGTGGAGCAGTCCATTTGTCTTCTGCGACCACATTTACAGCTTTAACAGCGTCTGCTTTTGAAGACTGTGAGCTGACATCTTCATCTTGTGACACCATTTTGATGTAAAATGTTTCACTTAATGCATAGTCAGCTGTGTCTTTCTGCACTGTGTGGATTTCTTGTCCTCTTTTCTTGGAGAAACACATTTTAGCATAATGGTTTAGTCCTTTGCATGTTGCACATTTTTTACCAAAGGCAGGACAGTGGCCCTCATGCACGAACCGTTCGTACGCACAGATTTGTTCTTAAACTGTGCGTACGAGTGATTTAGGATCATTTGTGGCATTCAACAATGTTTTCGTATCCTAGGATTTTTTTCAGATACGAACAAAATTTACGAGTGGTCCGGACCTGTCGTATATTTTACGAGCAGTCGGTCCGCTGTTATCCAGATGGATTTCCTTCACTAATAACTTCATATTTCGTTATTTAGAAAATATTTTGGGTTTAAAAAAATCACGCACCATAATTATTCTTGACAATAGGTTATTCTGTTTGAATTAGAATTATAATTTTAAGTTTAATTTGTCTGGTGTGTCGCGCAGGCTTCAGTGAGTCGTGCGCTCCCCTTGGTCATCAAAGCCCTCCTCATATTAACACCCAGGTACATAAAATTCCCATACACCGCCGCAGAACAAGTACGAATTAAGACTGATTTTCATGCTATTGCTGGACTGCTGTGCCAAACACCATCGGAGCAATAGATTATTATATCTGATTCGAAATATAACCTGCAGAATGTGGTTGCGCGATGACCAGGAGGAGCGCGCATGACTCATTTGTGCTGCAAAACATGTTGGCACGCGTCTTGCGCAGCATGGCATTTATTGTCCATCCATCTCGGTAACGCAGACTATTCCTTGACCACCTCCTGTCCGTGCTGCGGCGAGACGTTTGTTTGAAGCCATTTTCAGATCAAACCATTTATTCTTGATTTCTGATACTGTACGACCCACGGGAGACACAACATATGCACTACAATATTAATATGAAGTTAACTGTAGTTTCGAGACATTTTAAAATGCTTCTGTTCAAAAACACATCCGACACTTGCGGGGGGGTGGGGGGTAGCGGTGCGCTCTTCTGAATAAGTGAAACTATAATGTAACACAGTTGTTTACACTAAAATTAAAAATATTTGACCATCCGACACTTGCGGGGGGGTAGCGGTGCGCCACAGCGCGACTGAGAGCAGAACTTCAATCTCCGAACGCGTGAAGTTCTTTTTACTTCTTGATTTTGAATGAATGGACACTTCCTGCTGTCAAAAGGCAGGAAACGTGGCCTTATATGGTGTTTTGAGGGGTGGGAATTATGTAAATGACCTCTCCGCGAGCACGCGCAAGTGGATAGAACAGGTGGGATTCATTAAATTTACACAGCTCGTTTACACACTTTTCCTGTGGATAGAAGAGTTTGTTGAATCTGATGTGGCATGTTCGTACGAACGCTTCGTTCGAACAAAAGTAGTAGAAATGTAGGATAAAAATACGAACATGTTCGTGCATGAGGGCCATTGTCTTTGTCTGTGTTTTTCACCACATCTTTTGCAACTGTAAATTTCCTCATTATCGTCTTTGCTTTTGCTGTCATAATTTTTAAATTTGTTCCAAGATGTTCTTTTCATCACTGCATTAACAGTCTCATCTTCTTGATGTGCTGTTTGTGAGGGCTCTTGAAAACAGATGACATGCTGTCGTGCTAACTCGCTGGCTTGACATATTTTTATCATACTGTCCAAAGTTAGCTCCATTTCTCTTAATAATTTCTCTCTCAGTTTCTTCTCATTGGTGCCAAACACTATCTGATCTCTTATCAGTGAGTCCCTGAGGTCACCAAAATTACAGGACTGAGCTTTAAGCTTGAGGTCTGTGAGGAAGGTATCAAATGACTCACCCGTTTGCTGTAGGCGTGAGCAAAAGACGTACCTCTCATAAGTTTCGTTTTTCTTTGACAGACAATGCTCGTCAAATTTCTTCACAACCTCTTCAAACTTATCTTTGTCCTCGGGTTGAGCAAACACAAACGTGTTGAAGACTTCTATCGCTTCTGTTCCGGCGATGGTGAGCAGCATGGCTATTTTCCTTTCATCTGCCCGCCGATCCACTCCGACAGCAGCGAGGTACAGCATGAACTGCTGTTTAAAAGCTCTCCAACCTGCATCCACGTTTCCAGTCAGTTTCAACGGACTTGGCTGTTTTAATGCATCCATCATTGTGTTGCTTCTTGTTCGACGACTCCTGGTACCATGTAATGTTCTTATTCTTAGTAAGAATAAAACATCGGGAAGAAGCCTCGTGCGTTAGCTTGATAACTTCTTTATTCAACTCTTCTTCTACGTTCTGTACATGCAGTAGCCTACAGCTCCCCTAGCGGTGGATACAATAATAACAGCTATCAGTACACTAAACATCCTTCATCACCCTTACTGTTGATGCGTGCTGAACTGAGGTACAAACAGACGTCGACCCACTCTCCCCCTCCATTCTTAGAATATAAACTATACAGTAGTCCATAGTTACTTTGCAGTTTGACTTTTACGGGCTTGCTCTTTTGCGGTTTTTCAAAGTAAGATTTTACATGACGCACGATTGGCTGATTGATGGAGTGAGCAACACGAGAGGCATGGATTGTTAATTTAAAATATTTTAAATAATTTAGCACCTGCTGCACCTGTGCACTGTTTTAGTTGTGTGTGTGTGTGTGTGGGTGGGGGGGTATGTGTGCTGCACTTCTTAAGCACTCCCTCGTCTCTGCCAGATTGTCTGATTGCCTCATTCCTGACCCAATTCATAACCCCTGATACCTCCCTTTTGCCTTGCCAAGATGGATACTTCTGCCCATCGGATATCTGGACCTCAATTTCTGCTCTGCCTTCAGATCACAGATTCTAACTAAAAGCCTCGGATGCATTTGTTTTTTCTGCCTCTGTGTGAATGACTCACGCCTGTATTTCTCAGACTCCAGACTATTGGAGTTCTGCTCTCACACAACCAAGCTCCACATTCTGAGAGTGTTTGTCGGCCTTTCGCTCACACATCAAAGCAAAGAAGTGGGCGTGGCATGTGGCAGAGAGCGGAGATCGTGACACGCGGTGCTCTTTCAAATCGTTCAGAGTTTAGAACATTGCAATAGTGTGGGAAGGGTTTGTAAAGTCTTAATATATAAATACTAAGATAAATTTAACGGCCCCACTTCACGGTTTTTCACTTATTGCGGGGGTGTCCGGACCGTATTGTATTTGAAACAGAGATTTGAGCAGCTGAAGGATGGTAGAGACATATTTTGGTCTAAGTAACATTCAAACTATCAGTCCTGTTGAACATAAATGTTATTTATCCAAACTAAAGTTTCTCTAATGAGGTAAGGTAGTGAACATAAATCACCACTTCAGAATGACTGATATATCCATCCAGTACATTATTTTATCAACTGAAATTATTGAAGTTCCATGATTTGGTTGATTATAATATTTTATCAATTATGTATAGGGCTCAGAATAACGAATTACCTTTAAATGTCCAAATTAATTTTGTTAAAAGACAAAGTTGTTATAATCTTAAGGGGACAGAGATGTTTGTAAAACCACAATTCAGAACTAGTTTGAAGGGACGTTCTACCTCAATCCAGGGAATTAGATTATGGAATGGCTTGGAGAATGTAGTTAAAAATGCCAAGTCAATGTTTACATTTAAGAAAATGATCAAAAGGAATTTGTTGAAAAAATATATATGAATTAGCGTAATGTGTATTGTATCAATTATTAGTTATGTATTAGTATTAGTATTAGAAAATTAGAAAGAGTTAGTCATTTTGTACTGCTGGTGAAAGATTATTATTGTTTAATCTGATTGTTTGAAAAAAGGGGCAGATATAATAAGATTTATTCTTCTTTCTGCTACCTTTCTTTTTTTTACATTGTGTACGTATCATTAATGGGATTGTCTTGTATTGTGTTTCTTTTGTAAAAAAATGAACAAATTTAATAAACATAAACATATGTCCTTTTAATGGCACATTGGTATGTCTTGAGGTTTTCCTTTAACAGTGGTGGGATGTAACTAAGTACAAGTACTTTGTTACTGTACTTAAGTACATTTTTCATGTATCTGTACTTTACTTAAGTAGAATTAAATGTGGGTACTTTTTACTTTTACTCCATTACATTTTACATGAAGTATCTGTACTTTCTACTACACTACATTTCTATAAGGTGTTGAGTTACAAGTTACGTTAATGTTTTTATTTGTCATTAGTTTGAAAGTAACTGATGTCAAGAGGGGAGTTGGGCCACTTAATCACTGCAAAGTGGACAGGTAACATTAGATCTGCCTTCAAGAAGAGCTGGACCAATGATGTACATTCTTGTGTATAAGTCATTTAGCTGTGCACACCCACAGCACCACTTACACACACAAAATGGATTCCACCACAGAGATTCAGCCAGAAGATACACAACATCCATGGCTTTATTGAAAGACTATTGAAATATTATTGAAAGACTATTGAAATATTATTGAAATATTATTGAAAGACTGTTCAGTACAGCAGGACAGATTCTCTCTCCCTAAAGAGCCAGACTGAACTCAAAAACTTTGAAAACCAACTTCTTCTGAACTTGAACAAGAAATTCTTGCTGCAATATTAAAATGTGTCAGTTCATGGGATGTTAGGAGACAAGAGATTTCTCCAAATGTCTCGACACTCAGGTCCAAGTTTTGAAAATGGTGTCAGGAAGTTAAAATATTGTTCACTATCGACCCATTACAAGGTTGACTAGACAGTATTTTAACTAGAGTTGATGACAAACTGCAGTTGAAACATGTTCCTGTGTTAGTTGTGTCTCTCGGATCTGATACACCCATATGTCCCTCCACGTGCTTTGAGGTCAGAGGATCAGGTACTCTTAATAGTTCCAGAAACTCGCCTTAAGCGCAGGGGTGACAGGGCGTTCTCTGTAGCAGGACCAAGACTCTGGAACGAGTTACCGCTGCTCATCAAACAGGCCCCCTCCCTCTCGGTTTTCAAATCCCGGTTAAAAACTCACTACTACTCCATCGCTTTCAATGCCAGCTGATTTGTATTGGATCGTTTGATTTATGATCTGCAATGTTTTTATGTTTTTCGTGTTGTACTTCATTGTCTGTGTTGCCTGTTGCGTGTTTGTTTGTCCAGCACTTTGGTGTGGACTTGTTCCTGTTTAAAGTGCTTTATAAATAAAATGGTATGGTATGGTATGGTATGGTATGGTATGGTATGTGTCTAATGCTCCTTTTTTTCAGGCAGACAACTTTTACTTAAATGCGTTTACTGCAGTTACAATGGCACATTGGTTTTGCTTTGTGTTAAATAAAAACCTTCAAAGATATAATCATTCCTCTTTCTTAATTTAATTAATGACATTTAACTCTGCATGTCATCTCTGAAATTCTGACGCACAGAATCACAAGTCCAAGTGTGAACGGTGTCACAGAGTAAACACAATAAAAACATGTATTATCTGCAGCATTGTTCATTAAAATGACTCAACACCATTAAAGTATTACAGAAAATATACATACAGTTTTTTTTTTCTTCTTTCGGCTTTTTCCCTGCGTTAGGGGTCACCACAGCGATCTAGTCGCATGAAGATTTGGCAGTTGTTTTTACGCCGGATGCCCTTCCTGACACAACCACAGACCACCGAGCAACCACAGCCCTCTGTGTGGAGTAGAGAGCTGATATCTAGGGTTCCCGGGGGAGCAGATGGTGTGGGTTAAGGGCCTTGCTCAAGGGCCCAGAGTGGGGCAGATGAAGGTGGAGACAGGTGTGACAGCTTCACTTATCCCACCCACATCTTTGATGTTGTCGGTACCGGGGCTTGAACCGGCGATCTTCCGATCACAAGCTCACCTTCTTAACCTCTGCGCCACCACTCCCCCAGAAAATATACATACAGTACACACACTTAATGATTTTGTTTATGTTTATGTTTATTTTTTTTATTTTCTTACAAAAAACACAATACAAAACAATCCCATAAATGATAATATACAAAATATATTTAAAAAATGAAAGGTAGCAGAAAGAAGAAAACATCTTATTATATGTCCCTTTTTTCCAACAATCAG
>JBBPBX010012915.1:37289-53272 GCA_038048925.1 Garcialebias charrua
GCAACGAAGCAACATGGTGTGATTAGTGAGTCTTCTGCAGACGATACAGAAATCGTCCAAACGACCTGACTTAACTTTGTTGGATAACAACAAAGACTTCACCTTAACACTAGGAATACCAAACACATGTACTTGTACATATTTTACATATAGCTCCCATGGGAGACTGTAAAATGACAGATTGAGGAATTTGCATTCCATTAGGTTTGTGTGACCCCCTGGGGCTGAAGTCTTTTGTGTGCTCAAAACATCCCCCCAGTAGCCAAAACAAAACACCTCCCCATATTCCAACAACAACATTCCTTCTGCAGGTTCAAAGTGCAGCTTTTTACAACACAGACCAAACTTTTGGAGATGTTGATGACTCTTTGCAAATGTCAACGCTACACTGTAACCCCAAATATTCATTTACATAATAAGTCAAGCTATTATTACTATTCTTTTTGTTATTTTGCAAAAGGCGGGACCATTACTAAACAATGTGTGAATTGCATACTAGCTCAAAATGAGTTGCTTCTTTACTAATGGCTCTGAGTGGCGACACCTCTCATTTACACGTTTTTACTGGTTTGGGGCGGGGCTTGTCAGTGAACACGTCACCTGCCTGGTGTGGTGAACAAAGAAGAAGGAAAAAAATGAAGAACCGTGAGGCCATGTTTCTCCTGACTGTTTGCTGCAAAATCTCATTACAGTGACGAAGTGCTGAAATCAGGTCAGTCTGGTTGATGTAACAGTTTATTGACACATGTTAAGTGCTCAAATTTGATTCCGTTTTTATTGTACTTGCTGGTAAAAACGTTTTTGTTTGCTCATGTTAACGATAGCTATAATGTTTCACCGGAGTGTCAACTGCATCATGTTTGCCCTAAATTAGAGCTACTTTGTAGTTGATCATCCTTTGTTGTTATTTCGGGACTGATTGAATTAGTACCGGTAGTTAATGCCTGTAGCAAACAAGAACTAATTGCCCCTCACAGAGAGCTAATGCTGTTAGCAGTTAGCTCTGCTAGCTTCCTGTTGCATACAGAATAATTTACCACATGCTTTAATTTTTTTTAAACTTCGACAGGGAACATTCAAATCAAGGGCTGTTGGTTCTTACAATCATTCCTGGTGATGTAGTGAATTTTGCTTATATTCTGTGTTAGTACCAGGGCATGTCCAAGAACTCCTTGAGTGACTGAGGCGTCTTCGAGATGATTCTAAGCTGCTTTTATCGATGGGGGAAGATGATGCATTACTTGAGCAGTAAGTGAAAACTATTTTATACTGCTATTTTATACTGCTGTTATAGAATAAAGAAGTAAGAGTTTTCGTCATTTGTCTGTCCCGTCCCGTTTATTGCTGTACAGGTAGTCCCTGACTTACGAGCGCCCTGACATGTATTTCTTTCTTTTGTGTATGTCTGTCTGTCTTCAACATAATCAATATTTTTCTTTTTCACTTCAGGCAAACTCGTTCAGACACGGAGTGTCTACCTAGAAGGGATCAACAGAAGGATTCCAGTGATGATACTTCTAGCTGTGGAGACAAAGCTGTGGAGATGTGAGAGAAGAGCAGGAGAGGAGGTAGGAGAGGAGGAAGCAGAGGAGGCCAAAATGTAAATAGTTTGCAGTGAGTGTGTTTTTTATTGTTTATTTTTTACAATATATAAAGATTTGTTTACAAAAAGTACTTCTTGGAGGGATGACGTTGGGGAGACAACACCACCACCAAGCCTTCTGATGAAACGCTGGCCTGCACTCCACTAATAAGCAGGTACACATATTATTCTGATGGTCATTGTCCAGTTGTACAGCACACTAATTTCTTTCTTTCTTTTTTTTTGTCTAACCGCCATAGTGGATTTGTGCGCCAAATTGAAGACAAAACACAATGTGGACCTAACATTTGGAGGGATGACGTGGATACATCACCACCAAGCCTTCTGATGAAACGCTGGCCTGCACTCCACTAATAAGCAGGTACACATATTATTCTGATGGTCATTGTCCAGTTGTACAGCACACTAATTTCTTTCTTTCTTTTTTTTTGTCTAACCGCCATAGTGGATTTGTGCGCCAAATTGAAGACAAAACACAATGTGGACCTAACATTTGGAGGGATGACGTGGATACATCACCACCAAGCCTTCTGATGAAACGCTGGCCTGCACTCTTCACTAATAAGCAGGTACACATATTATTCTGATGGTCATTGTCCAGTTGTACAGCACACTAATTTCTTTCTTTCTTTTTTTTTGTCTAACCGCCATAGTGGATTTGTGCGCCAAATTGAAGACAAAACACAATGTGGACCTAACATTTGGAGGGATGACGTGGATACATCACCACCAAGCCTTCTGATGAAACGCTGGCCTGCACTCCACTAATAAGCAGGTACACATATTATTCTGATGGTCATTGTCCAGTTGTACAGCACACTAATTTCTTTCTTTCTTTTTTTTTGTCTAACCGCCATAGTGGATTTGTGCGCCAAATTGAAGACAAAACACAATGTGGACCTAACATTTGGAGGGATGACGTGGATACATCACCACCAAGCCTTCTGATGAAACGCTGGCCTGCACTCTTCACTAATAAGCAGGTACACATATTATTCTGATGGTCATTGTCCAGTTGAACAGCACACTAATTTCTTTTTCTTTTAATTTTTTAAAATTTGTATGGAATTCTAAAGGATTGTGGAAAAAGACCTGCTGCTGGAATCTTATTCTGTCCTTCATGATCACACCCTGACTAACCCTGTGTTTATGTGCAGTGACGACAGTGATGGTCCCATATTAAATAATATTATATAAAAACAACCAATTTAGAAGTTTTCCCATTTCAGTCAAATAGTGACAAAATGACCAAGAAGATCTCTCAAATAGTCCTTAGACCAATACTGATTTTACAATGTTCATTGTTAGAAAATTTCAAAATGCTTGACCAAACAGTAGTTATCATTATGTTAGCATAAACTGTATTTGATACAATTCCTGTTCTGTCATGGTGGTCTGTTGTAGTTCAGCAATTTTATTCCCTAATGGTTTTATTTATGGCAATTATTTTTTTGTTTATCTTTAGGATGGTGATGAGTTATTTGGCCAAATGGACGTTGGGACCTTGTTGCTGAATCCTGAAGGTGTCACCCCCTGCCCCAACATCAGATCTTCACCCGGCGAGCCTGAAAATCGTCAATGAGGGCGACATTTTTGTGGAAAAGCTCATGACCCTGCCAGAAGCTGTGAGACTCCTTTTTGGGCTCACATATGAACTCCATGTAAACTACCCAAAGAAAATCAGAAATACACTCCTGTTCATTCAACAGGTACTGTATTCCCCCCCCCACCCTCATTTGGGAAGTATTGAGTTGAAGCTGAGA
This sequence comes from Garcialebias charrua, assembly GCA_038048925.1. Lineage (NCBI taxonomy): Eukaryota > Metazoa > Chordata > Actinopteri > Cyprinodontiformes > Rivulidae > Garcialebias > Garcialebias charrua. The sequence continues at coordinate 40,656 of JBBPBX010012915.1, forward strand.
ATTCAGACAGAAAATTCAACTTGTGTAAAAATGCTGCAGGTGCTCTACTTTTGGTTAGATGGGGGAAAAAATCCTATTCAGCAGCTATAAGTTTATTGTTTTACTGCTGAAGTTTAGTTTGTAGCCATCTTTCAAATACAAACATAATTGGAACAAGAGTTGTAATGTAACTGTTACAGAGAAACTTTCCTGTTCATCTAAAAAAGCTAAGTCTGGTCCTCTGGACATTCAAAAAAATATAAAACAAAACAAAGCAAAAAAAAATGTAGAAACGAGCTGAATACAGCAACTCAGACTGAGGAAGTCTTTCGGACGAAAGACAAAACGTTTCTACATTTTTTTTGGCTTTGTTTTGTTTTATATATTTTTGAATGTCCAGAGGACCAGACTTAGCTTTTTTAGATTTTTCTACCTGGATTATTGAGCATGTATCAGAGTGTTTCCTGTTCATCATTACTTGTTTTAAACAATTGTTAGTGCCACCATGCTAGTTAATTTTTTTGTTGAATTTTTTTATATATTTTTTTTATTATTATTATTATTTTATTTTTTTATGTTTAAATTTTTTTTTTTATCATTAAGGCTTCCAAATAAAATAACTGTACGGACAATTTTTTTAAAGACAATTTACATGTCGAAGCCATTGAAGGGTTCCATGTTAGTCTTTTGACCAGATTAATGATGTAAATGATCAAGGATACCTCAGATCATAAGATGTTATGTAAGCATGTTCCCCTTTGCACAAGATATTAACATTCTTAATTTCACCTATCAAAGTAAAATGGTTAATTTGGTAAAACGTTTGAAAATCCATTTTTGTAAAGGCTTAAATGCAGAATTGTATTGACTTAGCACTTTACTCAGATTTAGTTTTGTACTAAAGTTTAAATTCTTGAACATGGTGAAATGTGTACTCAGATTTACATGTTTAAAATGTTACTATTCCAATATTTTTGCAATAAATTTGTGAAAAATAAATTAAATTGTCATTTTTTGTGTAAGAAACAACAGGTAGTATACAGACAATTATTGTGTAATGTTAAAAAAATCTAATTTATTATTATTATTATTATTTACATTTAGTATTTCTAACTAAAAAAGATGAGAAATGAATACTGATAAACATGAGAAACAAATACTGATCATCATGGGTAATGATTACTGATATATATGATTAATGGTTGAGATAATTACTCGTAAACAATGGTTTTAAAAACTTGAGTTGTTTTAGTACAAGATTATCTTGGACACAAGACTTTATGTAAACAGAGCTTGATTTGTTTAGTTTTTGATTTTGTAAAAACTGGAGATCCCCTCGCAATCGCTTTCCACATTCTGCTTTAGTAATGATTACTAATTTGGGTTTACAGTGTAGAAACTTCAGTTTATTTTATAGATATACGTTTTATACTTTTTATACTACTATGCAAAAACTCAAGACAGTATTACACTTTTATTATTTCATTTTATGCTTATGTTCATTGGGTGTTTGGTGTTTTAGGGGTGTTTGGTGTTTCAGTGTTGGTGTAAATTTTCATACTTTTATACTATTATGAAAAAACTCAGGACAGTGTTACACTTTTTTACTATTTTACTATTTTATGTTATGTTTATTAAATGTTTTAGTGTTTAGTGTTTAGATGGTTACTGTTGCACCGAGGGACTGAGAGAAACGCAATTTCGGTCCTGTGTATGTCCTGTACATACAGGTAGTCCCCGATTTACGAGCGAGATCCGTTACAACGAGGCGCTCGTAAACTGGAAATCTCGTAATTTGGAACGGCCGCCACGCTTCTCGTAAGTCCGGAATTTCGCTCGTAAATTGGAACGGTTTTGCTAGCGCGACTACGAACACTCGTTTTTCATCGAAAAACTGCTTATGAGTGCATAAAAATGATCGGAAACGTGTGTCCACATGTTTAGCTAACGAACTGTGGTGAAAAAACACAGGAAAACTCAGTATTTTTTGCGTTTTTTCCAATAATTCGCCAGCTCGTAAGTCCGGAACCTCGTAGATCAGAGCGCTCGTAAATCGGGGACTACCTGTATTGTATTTCTGACAATAAAGTTGACTTTGACTTTGACTGCCTCTAAGCGAGCAGGTCCCCGGTTCAAATCCCGGTCCGGGGGCCTTTCTGGGTGGAGTTTGCATGTTCTCTCCGTGCATGCGTGGGTTTTCTCCGGGTGCTCCGGTTTCCTCCCACAGTCCAAAAACATGCATGTTAGGCTGATTGGCAACTCTAAAATTGACCCTGGGTGTGAGTGAGACAGGTCCCTCTTGTAAATGAGTCCCCGTGGCTCAACGAGTCCAGCCTGTATAAATAAAGGTTGAATGAATGAATGAACAAACTGATATGGAGAGAACACAAATTATGTAAGAATAAAAATACTAAATCTATTACAGTACTGTACAAAGTCAGAGACCCATTGAATGATAAAGCTCTGTATTTGTTGTATAACACAATCATTTTTCCACACTCAAAAGTATGAATGTTTACATGAAAACTGGAGTGAAACAACTTTATTCAATTTTATTTCACTCAGCATGTAGCTTGCAGATAGGCAGATAGGCAGCCATGGCATAGTGGTAATGGCACTCGTCCACCGATCGGAAGGTTGGAGGTTCGAATCCCGTTTCCCCACACCATGTGTCGTTGTGTCCCTGGGCAAGACACTTAACCCCGAGTTTCTCCCGGTAGGACTGGATGGCGCCTTGCATGGCAGTCTGCCGCTACCGGTGTATGAATGTGTGTATGAATGGTTGGATGGTTGGTATTGTAAAGCGCTTTGGGGCCCCTCATAGGGGGCTGGAAAGCGCTATATAAATAAGCTCCATTTACCATTTGTCCTTCGTCCAGGAAGGACAAAGATGCCTTCCTGACAAAACCGCCGTTCACATAAAGCGCATGTGTCTCCGCGGAGAAACTTATGAACTGACACGGTCCATAGCAGGGTTTCCAGGCCGAAGGCCTGTAAGTCGATGTCCTCGTAAGTCGGGGACCACCTGTACAATCCCGCCGCCTTCAGATAAAAGTGACCAATGCAATCCCGCCTTGACCGTGGAATACTGTAGGTGATATTTAGTATTTTTATTCTTACAGAATTTGTGTTCTCTCCATATCAGTTTGTTTGTTCATTCATTCATTCAACCTTTATTTATACAGGCTGGACTCGTTGAGCCACGGGGACTCATTTACAAGAGGGACCTGTCTCACTCACACCTAGGGTCAATTTAGAGTTAACAATCAGCCTAACATGCATGTTTTTGGACTGTGGGAGGAAACCGGAGCACCCGGAGAAAACCCACGCATGCACGGAGAGAACATGCAAACTCCACCCAGAAAGGCCCCCGGACCAGGATTTGAACCGGGGACCTGCTCGCTTAGAGGCAGTCAAAGTCAACTTTATTGTCAGAACTACAATATGTACAGGACATACACAGGACCGAAATTGCGTTTCTCTCAGTCCCTCGGTGCAACAGTAACCATCTAAACACTAAACACTAAAACATTTAATAAACATAAGCATAAAATAGTAAAATAGTAAAAAAGTGTAACACTGTCCTGAGTTTTTTCATAATAGTATAAAAGTATGAAAATTTACACCAACACTGAAACACCAAACACCCCTAAAACACCAAACACCCAATGAACATAAGCATAAAATGAAATAATAAAAGTGTAATACTGTCCTGAGTTTTTGCATAGTAGTATAAAAAGTATAAAACGTATATCTATAAAATAAACTGAAGTTTCTAGCATTGACATTTGCAAAGAGTCATCAACATCTCCAAAAGTTTGGTCTGTGTTGTAAAAAGCTGCACTTTCAACCTGCAAAAGGAATGTTGTTGTTGGAATATGGGGGAGGTGTTTTGTTTTGGCTACTGGGGGGATGTTTTGAGCACACAAAAGACTTCAGCCCCAGGGGGTCACACAAACCTAATTGAATGCAAATCCATCAATCTGTAATTTGACAGGCTCTGGTAAGTGTAGTACTCATCTGAATATTCTGGTATTCCTAGTGTTAATGAAGTATGCTTATGATATGGTCCTATAGTTACTGGTCTGAAAGACACCAATAGCTCCTCCTGCTCCCGGCTCATAGATCAGCTCTCTGCCTGGTGTAATGTTTTGTCAGTAAAACCAAGGAGCTTTGTCTGGGAGGTAGATGGAGAACAACCAGCACCAGATGTGTATTCAGACCTTCTGTTATACAAGGGCACAAAGTAGAGCAGGTGACTGAATTTAAATACCTCGGAACAATCATTGATGACAAGTTGGCCTTCCAGCTCAACACTGACTGTGTTTACAAAAAGCCAGACAACGTCCCCACATTCTGTATAAGCTAAGAAGCTTTAATGATCGCAAAAATACCTTGCAGTTGGTGTACAGGTCAGTGGTTGAAAGTGTTGTTTCCTTTATTGTTTCATGGTATGGGATCCTCCTATCCAGAGACAGGAACACGTTGTTCCAGGTGGTCAGACTGGGTAGTAAAATCATTAGTCATCAACAAACAATCTACAGACCTGTACAGTCAGGTTGTGGAGAGAAAGTCAATCCAGGTTTACAATGACCCAACACCTCCACTGCAACCATTATTCAGGTTGGTACCAACTGGCAGAAGACTGCTGGTTCCTCTGGTAAAGAAAAATGGGTCCAAAAAGCCATTTGTTCCTTCTGCTGGGAGTGTTCTTAACAGGGTCCTATTTAAACACAGCTTCACATAAAAACTGTTGTCTGTTGAGATGTTTTTTATGTTTTGTGTATGTTAGAATGTTTTTAGTGGGTTAGCTAAGCTTTTAAAGTTTTATAGCATTCTTAACTTGTGTTGTTTTGTATGTATGAGCCAGATGTCAAAAGATAAATCTCAATCTCATGAAATGTTATGGACAATAAAGTTACATTGATTGGTTGATTGATTAATTGATTGAAAGGCATCCACAGAATGCTCTTACACTGACATAACTAAATGAGCAATAATTAAAACCCTACTTTTGCCTGTTGAGAAATAAAATCCCTGACAGCCAACCAATAAAACTAAAATGTGGCCGTTCACCTAAACCAATGAAGTCCTTTGCTTCAGTTGGCCATGATTGTTGTGACCCTGTTTACTTTTGGCTCCATCTACTTCCTGTTGTCAAGATTGTGAATAAATTCAGAATCTTGAATGCCATTTTGATCATAGACATAAGTGAGTTCATGTTTTGATTTAATGTTCTTGATTAATTAAGGAATAACTTGGTAGCTTAACTCACCGTTTATAGCACCTTGAGCTCGAAGATGTCGTGATCTTTAAGTTTGTCATGGACTCACACATTGACTCTGCATTATTTTTATGGATGGATTTACACTGCAGCATCATGGTGGATCAGTTGGTGGAGCTGTTGCCTCTCAGTGAGAAGGTCCCCGGTTCAAATCCTGGCCTAGGACATTTCTGGGTAGAATTTAAGAGTTTTCTCTGGTTGCTGTACTCTGGTTTCCTCCCACAGACCAAAAACATGCATGTTAGACTGACTGGTAAAGTGTCGCTAGGTGAGAGAGAGAGTGAATGGTTGTTTGTCTCGTTTGTCTCTGTGTCCCTGTGATGGACTGGAGACCTGTCCAGATGTCCCACGCCTCTCACAGTGACTGCTGGATGTGGACAACAATGACCCTCATGACGTGAAAAGGAAGAAGCAGGTAAAGATAATGGATGGATGGATTTACTGTACACTGCAGGCCTTGAAGCTACATTCTAGATAAATTCTGTATGTTTTGTCTATACTGTATGATTTTATATTCCTTTTTCTATGTTTGTTTTGGTTTTATTTATTTAGTTATGGAAAACAAAACAAAACAATCTTTGTATTACAGCAGCTGTGTGATCTAAATGGCTGTCATCCAATGTCTTGGAACAAGATATTAAATAATTTAAAAGATCTACTGTTGTGTGCAAATACTGGAATCACGTTTCCTTGTAGCTACTTTTTTTATTTTTTTAAATTTTATAAAAGAAACAAGTACAAAAAAACTTACAATGTCAAACATGGCTCGAGACTTAAGGCATGCATAGCACAAAAGAGAATAAAGGCACATAAACAAAAACAAAAATGTGTCTTGGGCAGCTTACAACAGAAATTCGTTACAGATTGTTTTAGTTTTTAAAGCTTTGGCATTAGTACAGTACTTTAAAGTAGCTAAGTAAGAGGAAATATAATTAGAAAACACTATAAATCTAGGTTTTAGCAAGGAGAATTTACAACTGTGGATGTAAAATTTGGCTAAGAGTAGTATTAAATTTACAACAAAAACTTTCTTACTTGAAATATTTGGACAAAAGAAACCAAACAGTATAATTTTAGCGTCAAATGGTAGGTCAATTTCTAACTTTCTATTTACATACATGAAAATGTCTTTCCAGAACAGCTGAGTATGAGAACAGTCCCAGAAGAGATGGATGATGGTCTCCTCAGAGCTGTGGCAGAGTGAACACATTGGGTCTACGTTTGGACGGTACTTGGAGATTATATAGTTTACAGGATAACATTTATGCAGAATCTTTAGGGACACTTCTCGAATCTTATTAGTTATAAAGTATTTTCTAGGTAACAACCAAACATCTTTCCAACAGATATCATTAAATAAATTATCCCAGAAGAATATAGAAGCAGGTTTACTAATACATTCTCTAATTATTAATTCTCTAATACATTTGTTATTTGTTTTTTCACTTAAAAAAGGGTCAGAGTTACCAATGAATAATTCTTCAGTTAAATAGTTCGTGCTGTATTGTATTGGATTTGCCATCAACACGTAGCTTCTTCAAATTTAGTTAGCATGTCAGCGCTGAAACTCCAGAAGACACAGATTGGCTGGATACACAAATCAAGTGACAAATCACAACACAGGTCTGTTTTCACAGGAGGTGTGTGTGTGTGTGTGTGTGTGTGTGTGTATGTGTGGTGGTGGTAGGGGGGTTCCATCCTCCACTCTGCATGCATCAGGCTGCACTGTACAGACCGCTGCACTCGGGCTGACAGTTTATTATAAAACGGGAGATAATCGTTTGCAACTGCGCAGCATAGGTTTTCTTCTGTGCAGAGAACGTGTGAGCAGTGCGTGACTGCGCAGGCGTGTAGGGAGGGAACATAGGTCTTGTCTATAGCAGGGGCATCACTGATGTGGTAATGGGGGTGTATGTATGGTGATATGACATGACTGTGAAAGTCAAGTCAAGTCAAAGTCAAATTTATTTATATAGCAGTTAGAACAGATAAACTGTTATCAAGGTGCTTCACACACACACACACAACATAAAAGAGGCTCAAAAATTTACAGAACAGTATCACACATCAATACAGTAGTAACAATTCTGATATTAACAGCAGTAAAGTATAATAAAAATGTATAAGAACAATATTAAAATGAAAACAGTAAAAATATATACACTACGTCAGCTCACACAGTATGAAACACCAGAGAGAACAGATGGGTTTTTAGCAGGGATTTGAACAAGTGAAGGGAGGAGGCCTGTCTAATGTTGAGGGGCAGGTTGTTCCAGAGTTTGGGGCCGGTGACTGAAAACGCCCGATCTCCTCGGAGCTTCAGATGTGTTTTTGGAACCACCAAGAGCATCTGATCAGATGATCTCAGGGCCCGCGGTGGAACATATGGTTCCAGCAGCTCAGAGAGGTAGAGGGGAGCGAGGCCATTCAGGCATTTGTAGGTCAACAACAGGATTTTAAAGTCGACTCTAGTTCGCACGGGGAGCCAGTGCAGTGAGGAGAGAACAGGTGTAATGTGCTCAAACTTACGTGTACCGGTTAAAAGCCGAGCTGCTGCATTCTGCACGAGCTGGAGGCGTGAGAAGGAGGCCTGACTGATCCCAGCGTACAGTGCATTACAATAATCCAGGCGGGTTGTGATGAATGCATGGATTAGTGTCTCGAGATCAGGTCTGGACAGCACCGGCTTGAGCTTAGCAACCTGCCGCAGTTGGAAGAAACTCTTCAGGAGAACGGAGCTGATCTGTTTATCGAACTTAAGGTCCGAGTCAAAAACCATCCCAAGATTTTTTACGGAGTGTTTGAGGAAAGGTGCAGTATGTCACAGTGCAACAGGAATGCATGAGGAACATTACACAACCAACCATTTACATCACAAGACAAAAACCATCATAGTTTGAGACGCAAGGAAGAAAAAAAATCGTAATACAGCAATATGTGATAAAATATGAAACAGCAAGAGAGTAGTGAGTAGGAAAACCAAAATACAATACACTTTTTGGGAATAAAGTTAATGTTGAATAATCTCATATTTAATTTTCATTTTCTGCATTATGTCGGAAAAAGAGCTGCACAAATGTTATCCACCACAGTTCCTAATGTTGAAAAAACGGTAATCTCAAACTGCACTGCAAACAGAAAAAAACATCCTAAACACACTTGAATATTTTTATACAACAAATAATGAACCGGACCATTTTGTTTAGATTAGGAATGTTTAATATCGTGTACCATTTGAACAGATAGTTAGGAGTACTCTTCACTGGATGTACTTACAGAGCAACATCATGATCTGAGATCAGATTACTACAGAGGAGGAACACCGGATGTTACAGGTGATGTGAGTACAGTCCCGTCAGATCTGTAAAAACACCGTAACACTCGTCCTTCTGGTTAGTTGGAGGTTTTTCAGAGATAAAAAACAACAAAATTCTTCACAGTATTAGTTTGTCACATCCATGCATGTCTTTGTAAGCTGTCCATGTCACAAATGGCACTTTATCAAATAAAACAGATTAAAACAAAATAAGGTGAGAGGAAAAGGAGCAGGTTTTATACTTTCATTACCACTGTAAGGAAATGTTTAGGAGCAGATTGGAGGAACGTGTTGGCTCCATCGTGCTGCCCTCCAGTTCTCTGGACTGTGTCGTACGAAGCGTTCCTACAGTCCACTAACTGAATCAGAACAAAAATAAAGCCAAACTTTACAGACGAAGAGCACAGAACATCGCCACTGTTTTAGAAATAGTTACAAAATATATCAGCACACAGAAAAGCACAAAGAGTTTTCTTGTTTTAAAGCAAACATAGAACAAATCAACATATTCAAATCAGTTTTCTGGCACAAGGAAAAGTTGGCAACGGTAGAATAAAACAACGTACAGGCAGCGTTCCATGAAGGCAGCTCAGCCATGAGTCCCTACAGAGGTCCAACCGGAGGTCTAAAGATCCACGCCCTCGTTTGACTCCAGGAAACCTTTCTCACATCTGATCCTTCGTCAACCTATAAAGTGCTTTCATAAAAATAATCTTCTCCTTGTTATATTCATCTGTACAAGTCAGTGTATTAATCCTGGAACGGTGACAGGATGAAAAGACATGAGGGGCAGTTAGTCTTTTTTTTCAAGCGCGAGCAAAGAGCTCCTGGAGTTCTCCTCCAGCGTTCACTTCTTGAAGGGGGTCAGTCGACCAATGTTGTGCCAGAACGTGGTTTTGCGTTTGGGCTCAGCCAGCATGAAGACCTGCTGCTGGGGCACAGCAGTGGGGAGGGAGGGGTGCTTCTGTCGCAGGAGGAAGTCGCAGTACGGCCGGGTCACCGCTGACAGGAAGTACAGACAAGAAGGTACAATCAATACTTACAGGAAGTCAAACAGCTGACTCAAAATAACAGTAACTACAACCACAGCTTATACATTATTGTGTCAATGTTTATTAATCATTCACACTATTGAGATCCTGTTATTGTTCCAGGTTCTTTAAACTATTTCAACAAATGACATCAAATCGAAACCAGAATTAAATGTTTTGAACCACTTTGACCATGGCTGCCTCAGACGAGTCAATAGCTGTGTTTCCATCCATTTTCATTTCGAATTTTGAGCTACCTCGCAAATATGTAAATACAAATTAATGCAGATCAGAAGTGTTTCCATCTACTGGCTTGAAGCGCTTCTTCCAAGCCGCGCACAGCGTCATTACGTCAGACGTCAGCGTCATTACGTCAGACGTCAGCGTCATTACGTCAGACGTCAGCACTGCGCATGTCTACAGTAAACAGGAAGTAGCGGTTGAAAACAGAACCCGGCCACACATCTCGTCAAAATGGAGAGAATATTTCAGGTACGTGTTGCTATCGGGCGAGTTGTATTTATTCTGTCATGCCAACTAGTTTTAGCGATGTTACATGTTGTCCGGAGCGGAAACAGCTGAACGTCACGTGACGTGAATGTTCGCTACGTCAGAAATGAGTCGGAAAATGTGTTTCCATCTGTCGTTTAGCGCATCTGCTCGGTTGCGAAGATCCCAAAAACCACCTCAAGCGAGCGTATAAACTTTTTAGCGCATTTCAGGAAGTAATCTCGCATTTTGCCGTCTACATTAAGCTTTTCTGCTGCGATATTTCAAAATGCGCACCTAGAAACCTTGATGGAAACACAGCTATTGGGGAGAGGGTGAACTCCAAAAACCATCTTATCACCATCAAACTGGTTGGCCTACTATGCGAGTGTGCTGCTTAAAAGACTGAATTTGTTGTGGCCCCTCGGACTGATGAAGAGATGAGAGACTAAATGTTTCAACACAAAGAGGCGGTCCAGAGGACCTGACTTAACTTTGTTGGATTTATTACCTGAATTATTGAGCATGAACTTTGGCATAAATCAAAATGTTCAGCTCTTTCAGGACAATCCTGCTATGACTTTTGGTATTGGTGCAACTTTAGCTTTTTGAAATATTTAGCCTTTTCTGCTATTTTATTCTCATAGAAAATTAATTGAGCTCATTTTACATCCTTCAGATCTTTAGATGTGTTTACAACATTTTACTGCTCCTTTCACATTTTGTTCTGCTTCAGCTTCTCTCAGCTTCCTTCTACAAATTTAAAAAATGTTCAGCTATTTTCAGCTGTTTTATTTTCAGCTTTCTACTAACTACAACATTTTTGTGCTTTTTCTAACTTATTTCTGCTAATTTCAGCTTGCTCTGCTCTTTTCAGCTTATTTCTGAAAGTTTCAGCTTTTTCTTCAGCTACTATAAAGCTCTTTATGCTAATTTTAGTTTTTTCCACTAAGTCCACATTTTTTGCACTCATTCCAACTTTTTTCAGCCTAATTCAGCAAAAATGTACTCTCTCCACTTCCTTCTGGTAGTTTAATCTGCTTTCTACCCTTTTAGCTACTTTTCAGCCGTTTCAGCTGAATTCATTTTTACATTGAGAAAAGAAAGCCTGAATATTAGGCTGAAGGTAGGAATGACGAAAGTTGCACCTTGAACTTTAAAACCGTGCTAAAGGCCCAGTCTGTGTCCTATAGAGCCTTTGTACATAAAACAACTCAAACTTAGACAACTTTTTCTTTTTTGTAATGTGCAAATGTGCAACAACATCAACAACGTTTTTGTCCACACAAGTGCTGTTCACTGGATCTGTTCTGTGTTTTGGACCGTTCTCTTTAAACCATAGAGATGGTTGAGTGTAAAATCTTATTGGCTCAGCGGTTTCTGAAATGTTCAGATCAGCTGACATCTTTGGCACGTTGTCTTCACCATATGTACAAGGGTACAGGAGTTAGGTTGACGTCCAGCGACTGGCTGATAAGCTCTTTGTGTTAAAAACTGAACAGGTGTACTTAATGAACTGGCTGAAGAGTGTCTAACTTTATACAATCTAGTTACCCTGATACTCTGAAGTTCATGACTACGTACCTTTGGGTTTCCCAGCTGGATGTCTCTTGCAGGCGTTCAGCATGGCCTGTTTCTTTTGGACTTCAGTTAGAGAGAAGCCTGTTAAAAAAGATAATTTCATAGTAAGAGAGTTTGTCAACTTTCCAAACCATGAAGCTTCTCAATGTACAAAAAAAGACATTTCACAAAAATTGTCATTGCATGAATTTGATCAGATTATTGTAGTTAATGAGTAATAGTGTTGCCTTGTTTAATAGTCAGAGTCAGAGTCAGAGAGTCTTTATTGTCATTTGCACCGCATGTAGTACATGTGATGAAATGAGATTATGTACACAGGGTCCCAGAAACATCCAACAACAAAATGTAAGAGAAAAACAGTACTAACATCTAGGATATGAACTAAGAAAAACATCCAACTAGAAATACACTAAGCCCTAGAGTAATAGAAAAATGTCATTACAAACAGCAGCACGAACATGAGTCTGTATGAGCAGATGGTCACAGATGAACACAGCAACAAGAAAACAGATCAGCATCAGCATGATCAGATAATAGTCTGTTAGGGTGAGCAGCTATTTTGCTACACTACAAGCTGCATTTTAAATTTGTGCACTTCTGACAAACTGTATAGACCATGAGTGTCCAGACTTCTTCATCATGCAGCTCCTTTTAAAATGACCAAGTAAAAGTGATCTACCTACAATAAGGCCTCGTTTACACAGAACAACTTCTGGAAACATTAGTGTTTTTTCAACGTTTATTGAGGGTAACAAACAAAAAAAACCGAGTGGGTTTATAGGAAAACACTGTAGTTTCCATGTCAGTCAGGATGCCAGATAAGAAATGATGAACTACTGTGGCTTTAAAATTATAATATTTTGACTATACCATACCATTTTACCGAGAGGGAGAGGTCCTGTCTGACAAGCAAAAGTAACTCGTTCCAAAGTCTTGG
>JBBPBX010012916.1:0-11630 GCA_038048925.1 Garcialebias charrua
AATCTCTGATGAACCAGATTCTACAAAAACATCTACAGGGAACCCCCGAACTACGGCGCCCGCGACCTACGGCAACCCGGACCTACAAACGTATCATATTTTATAATTTAATAAAAATATTAAATTTAAAAAATATATATTAAAAAAAATTGTTTTTTTTTTGTGTGTTTAAATGTTATTAATTTCATGTGTACAGCACTTTGTTGCAGCTGTGGTTGTTTTAAAGTGTTTATGTTTTCTTCATCATTTGATGTTATTTGAACATGTTGTGTCAACTTTTATTGTTCAGTTAGATGTGTGGTTTTGTTTCTTTTTCAGATTTTTTTTTAGCTTTGCTTTAAAGTTCTTGTTTTGTGATTTGTACATCTGTGGGTTAGAATAAATTGAACTAAAGGCTGTATCTCTTCTTTAAACATATGTGAGGGAAATATTCCCGAGAGATCCAATCATTTTGTGTCTTTTTATGATTTTTCAGCCGAGTTAACTTTAACAGATTATTTAATAGTTATTAAAGTGAAAACTGGATTTCATGATAAAGCGGCACAGTTTTTTTTTTTTCACTGATAAAAAAAAATTGCATAAAATGTTTTTTTAAATCGTTTCCACCGTTCGTCCCATACCTGTCCCGGTCCGCCTGTCTGCAGGATCGGAGTTCGGCCTTCACAAACAGGCGAGGTCGGGGGCCTTTTGCGAGTCAGCAGCTCGTACGATCTTCTATGGTGACCGGTGGAGCTACAAAGCCGGCCCAGAGCCCGAGTCAGCAGCACATTGGATCTTCCATGTGATCGGCAGAGCTCGGAGTCAAGGAGATGACGCACTGCACGGCCTGAGGGGCTCCGAGGCTCCAGTGGAGAGGACAGGGGGGAGTCCGGGACTGGTGGAGCTCCATCTAGCTTGCTCTGAATTTTGTTGTTGGCCACCGAGTACAAAAAATGCCTGCACCTCAGCATTAGACCACGGTGTTGTCATTATTGTTTTTGAAATCTTAAAAATAGGTCCAGCCGCTCCTTGAGTTCGAACATCGGTAATTGCAAATGGTGGATCTTGTTGATGTGAAAAGTTTCTCAAACAGCCAGTGACTCCGCCCCCTGACCAATCAGCTACCGACAGTGTTCTGATGTCACGTTTTGGTGCCGGCCCGGCTCACTTGAGGGTTCTGAAAAAAGGGACAGGTTCTATGAACTGTAGCGGGAAAGCCTTGGAACAGTTTCGAGTCAAGTCGAACCGTGCTGTACCATTACTAATGGAAAAGCAGCAAAGGATGGATAAGATTAGGAACGAGATCATCAGAGGCACAGCACAGGCTGAACAACTGGGAGATGAAGTTAGAGAGGCCAGACTGAGATGGTTTGGACATGTCCAGAGGCGGAACAGTAGGTATATTGGTAGAAGGATGTTAGAAATGCAGCTGCCAGGAAAAAGACACAGAGGAGATATATGGATGAAGTTAGAGAGGACATGGAGGTAGATGGAATGAGGATAGAGGATGCAGAGGACAGAGATGGAGGAGGAAGACTCGCTGTGGAGACCCCTGAAGAGGGAAAAGTCAAAAGAAGAAGAAGAAGAGTGTTAAACCCAAACATAAAGTGCCCCTCCTATTAAATACAGGTAGTCCTCGACTTACGAGCGCCCTTACTTACGAGGTTCCGGACTTACGAATATGCATCTCGTAAAAAAATAAAAAATAAAAATCTTTTGTTTTTGTTTTTAGAAATGAATACATGTACAGTACTGTACAGTCACCAAGCACTTAGCCTATCTTAACACAGTTTTTAAAGATGAAGGAGTCAGTTGAATTGTCTCCCTTTCCCATAAAGTGAAAGTAGCTTCATTTATGTGAATGGAGCCTGATGGGGAGGAGGGACACAATTCAACTGACTCCTTAACTGTGTTAGGATAGGCTAAGTGCTTGGTGACGTACAGTACTGTACTGCAGTGTTTTTCAACCACTGTGCCTAGGCACACTAGTGTGCCGCGAGTGATCGTCAGGTGTGCCTTGGAAATTATCAGAAACCCCCCCCCCTTTCTACAACCTCTTTAAATTTAAGACCACATTGTTGTGGTACTGTTCGGGTGTATTTTTGAAGACATGTTAAGTGCAATTTGAAATAAGAAATATAAAATATGATAAAAATACATTTTTGTGTTTATTTCATTCCTATTCAAGACACTTTGATAAGAATGACTATATATTTAATATAGGCGGATACAGTGTATCTATGTTTACAATTTTGGTTGGTGGTGTGCCTCGGGATTTTTTTCAATGAAAACACTGTGCCTTGGCTCAAAAAAGGTTGAAAAACACTGCTGTACTGTACATTTATCTATTTATAAATAAATAAATAAATAAATATATAAATATATACAGTATACATATATATATATAATATATATATATATATATATTGTACAGTATATTTTTAATAAATAGATAAATGTACAGTACTGTACAGTCACCAAGCACTTAGCCTATCCTAACACAGTTTTTAAAGATGAAGGATTGAGTTGAATTGTCTCCCTCCTCCCTGCAGGCTCCATTCCCATAAAGGGAGCTAGCTCCCTTTATGTGAAAGGGAGACAATTCAACTAACTCCATCTTTAAAAACTGTGTTAGGATAGGCTAAGTGCTTGGTGACTGTACTGTACATGTATTCATTTCTAAAAATATATATATATATACATATTATTTTTTTTGGTGATCCTACTTACGAATTTTTGGACATACGAGCGGCCCGTAGGTACGGAACTCGCTCGTAAGTTGGGGACTACCTGTATAGCATAAAGAAAACTGGAACAAGAATTAATGCACACTGTTATGCTTATAAATACACCTGACTTTTATTCTGAGGTATGACTGATGCTGATCAAATTTTAAAATTGCAGAAATCAGCCTAATTGTTCATCTGATCGAATAGTTAACTTCTAGCTATAGCTGCGGCCCTGCTAATGAATTAACAAAACAGTCCCAATTCTTCAGCTCTGTGTGGGTTACGTTTACATTTTGTAAGCACTCTTTTTGTCCAGGTCTGTATAAGCAAGATAAATAACATTTGTGTACATTATATTTATTTAAGCAATCTTTGTTAGTGTGGATATTAATGTCTGATGAATTTCAAACTGTCCTGACTTAGAAAAAGCTCAGCAGACTACCGGTACTGTACTTGTTTTAAGTACTTGGTGCTCTGTTCCTCATCCTTGCATAAACATCCTGTATGGCAACATCCATGCTGGCACATGTGGCCATCGCTCTGAAGCTCAGTCTGAGGTCAGACAGCTCACTTCGGTGAAAAAGTGACCAATTTACCTCAGAATGCTAATTCCAGCTGTACCCTCGTTGGCAAAGTGCACACGTGTGTACGTTGTTCCCTTAAAGGGACAAATTGACAAATCTGTGTGCAGCCTCCCACCCTAGTTCCCCTGATTTCACTGATTAATCAGGTGAATAGAAACTAGGTCTTAATTAAAAGGATCTGAACGTGCTCCCGGCTCAGAAAGCAGCAGACCCCCACTGTGCCGCTCCACAGTCCAGGCAAACAAACTCTTGGGATAAATGACCGCAACATAAAAGGTAAGTAACTCAACGTAATGAGGGGATTTAGCAGAAGTAACAACTGACATATGTTGTCAAAATGAAGAGAAATAAGAAAGCATAAACTAAATATACAGTAGCAAGAACATAACTCTATGGTATAAAAAGAAGCAAAAATAAATATACAGAAACTTCAGTTCATGCCCTTGACTTGATATCGTCTGTTGGTGCTTCAGTGCTTTAATCTTCTTAAGTAACACAGAGTAAGTGTCCTCAAAACTCAAGAATTATGATACCTGGGGCAATTAAGAATGTACATCCCATAAATATGAAGGGTGGAGGCTAAACATTAATCATCAATATTTTAACCACCAGGTATTCTAGCTTTGACACAGTATCAAAACTTCAGCAAACAAGTCAAGAGGCATAGAAACATGGATTTACTTATTTTATTCTGCACTAGAGTTAGATTTAACCAGATAAACGACCCGTTTCCTTCATTGTTGGGCCGATAACAGAGCATTACAGTATGTATTTTATTAAAACCAATACTGTGTACATATATTCCCATTAACTTTCTGGCAGCAGGTGATTTATTGGACAAAATTAGAACTAAAATACAGAGTAAAAAAGTACCACAAATGGCATATTATACAACCAACGACAAACCCTATAACTCGTTCAACCTTTATTTATACAGGTTAATCCCATTGAGCCTCAGGGACTTATTTACAAGAGATTTCTTTAACAAAGAGTGATGACAACAACTGTCCATAGCAATCTGTTGGTCTGTGTAACAAAACTGCTGGCATAGATCGCAGTGTTTCCCCTACCAATATACAAGCGGGGTGCCCCACCCCGTCAACAGAACTGAGCACCCTGCCTACCAAAACGAACATCCCCACCCCCGGCACTGACATAGTGCTAAGCTAGCGGTGTGCAATACAGGCGCCCTAGCTAAAAAGCTAGAGGTGCCTCTTCCCTCATGCTGAAACCCCAACCCTCACTCAAAAACTGTTGGTACAAGCTACGCTCAGACATGTCTCCGTCCCCATCATGGATCAGATGAGCACCCCGCCATGGCAAGTTAATTAGGGCAAACACTGGATCTACTTCTGCTGGATTCTACTTCTCACGTTCAAATCTATCCACAACCTTGCCCCTCCTTATCTATCTGACCTCCTACAAATCTCCATCCCATCACGCTCTCTCAGATCCTCCTCTTCACTACATCTCCATGTACCCTCTGCCCGCCTCTCCACCATGGGGAGCAGGGCCTTCACCTGCTCTGCCCCTCACCTCTGGAACGCTCTACCGCCAGACCTTCAAAACACCACCTCCCTTTCTCTGTTCAAGACTGCTCTGAAAACACATCTCTTTAGACTAGCTTATTAACTTTACTAAATGTATTTTATATTATTTTATATTTTATATTCTTTATTTTATATTTCAATTTGTTCCTGCTGGTGTTTGAACTAGGGGTGCAAATCTCAGTGTCTGGAGAATCAATTAGATTCCGATTTTTGATGCACCGATTCAATTAAAAATTGATTTTCGATTCTGAAACGATTTTCATTCCAGGATCGATTTTCGATTCAGAATCGATTTTTGATTCTGAAACGATTTTCATTCCAGGATCGATTTTCGATTCAGAATCGATTTTCGATTCTGAAACGATTTTTGATTCTGAAACAATTTTCAATTGAAATCATGAAAAGATTAAACAATAATGTAAACAAATAAAACATTTATTTAAAACAATAATGTATGCTTGTAGCAAACATTAATAATGTCAAATAATACAGTATAAATACAGCAGCCTGAATTGTGAGCAGATGGGTATATGAATAGAATGCAGCAGCTTTAATCGGGTCCCGGAGGTCACTGGTGCCTATATCCAGCAGTCACTGTGCGAGAGGCAGGGGACACCCTGGACATGTCTCCAGTCCATCACAAATAATTCAAAATACAAACGTAAACAAAGATTTCAGCCTACTGTATTGCATAAACATTTAACTCAAAATAAAATAGACTTCAAAATCATATTGCATTCATCCATGTTTCAAATGTCTATGGATGGATTTTGTTTAAAAGATTTGTTTGGTAAATCTTTTCAACAAAAGCCATCTGTAGGGGTTCAGGGGTGATCAGTTTTACTGAGTTTACCTGTCCACCAGATGTAAAATGAGCAGGTTTTATCTGACACAAAATTATCATCAATAATTCACGGTTTCTCTCTTTTTCAGATTAAATTTTGTGACCAGCTGATAAGATCACAATGAAGCGTTAACTTATGTTGATTCAGCAGAATTGAACCATTTATTAACAAATCATAAATTTATCATCATAACACATGTACACTTTGATTGATTGATCAGTTTCCTATAAATTTACTTCAGCATAGATGGAAATCACGCATCCGTAATTTCAAGGAACAACAGAATAAAGTTATAAGGTCTTATAATAACTTAATCTGAAGGCTTCTTAGCTTAGTAGTTGGCAAAGATAAGATGAGGAGGAGGAAGAGGATAGAAGAAAAAAGTTATCTGAGGGGCAAGTTTAACCAGATGGCACATCCTCCGGCTGGCATCAGCTGGACTCCGGTCCATCCACGTTTAGTAAATAATCAGCACTCATTACCTTTTGAAGATCGTCCTTCTGGTAAGAGAGGGTTTCCAGACGTAGACATAAACGGTTTGTTTGTCCAGTTAGTGTCCAACACCCGGTCGCCGGCGCGTTTACACGTTCTGTGTACCAGCGTCTGCGTCAAACCAAGCCAGAGTGATGGCAAACAGTTCCGGTGGAGTTTCACAATAAAGCATTCCTTAAAAGGAATTTTCATTCAAAGTTCTGAGCTGGAAAGCTCTGTTCGGATTGTCCAGCAGCGTGCTGTAATCCTAGCTGATGGACGAGTCTTTGGCTCATGACTCGCGTCCAACAGCGAAAAAGAGAAAGTCAGTGCATCTTAACTTCCTCGTAGGACTGGGGAAGAAACAGGAAATAGAGTTTTTAAGGGAAACTTGACGTCAGGGTTTCCTCTCCGTTTCATTGGTTCGTTCGACCAGTGGGAGGAAACTTGGTCAAGTCAAAGAGTTCAGAGGAGTGAAGGATTTTTTTTTTTAAAACAGAGAAAGGTGTTTTGGAATGAAGTGGAGACAGAGCCAATGTTATGATTAAACTGGATTAAAACGGTCTCTACATTTCTAAACAAATACTAACAGATCACTCTGACACCGTCCTTCAACTTAGCCATAGTTTAACACCATCATATGAAGAAACAAACAAGCATATTAACACATGATCATTCAACATATTGTAGAGTACAACACCGCTCATACGTATAACACAAGGTTATGCTTTGATTATATTTGAATTAGAACAAAATTAAAGAAGAGAGTCTCTTGTGAGTGATTACCATATTTTCCGTTGTATAGGTCGCACCTTTTTATGGTTTTTTCAAGGCCTGCGACCTATACACCGGTGCGACCTATATATGGCTTGTTATCACTTTCGGCGAAACACATTTTTAAATCCAGCTCATTTCACAATTACGTTCATTTATTAAGGAAAAGTTCAGCTCAGACATATATTTGCTATAATTTTTATGAAATGAATAATTGTTAAGTGTTAATCTTCTTAAAAGCCTTGCTGTGCGCTCCTGTGGCAGACATTTGCAGCAGAGCTAAACGTAGGTGCAACCTATACACCGGTGCGACCTATCTAGGGATTTTTCCAACCTATTGGTGATAATTGGACAATGCGACCTATACACCAGAAAATACGGTATGTTCTTAGATTCAAACTAAATGGAATAAACAGTGTTGATGACTGTTTCACTGAGAAGATCAGTGAAAAGGTCTCACTGAGAGATTCAGTGATAAGGTGTGTCCATTACAGTCCAGAGAGACCAGGGTCTGGTCCACTACACATCTATCCATCATCTTTACCCGCTTTATCCTTATCGGGTCCTGGAGGTCACTGGTTCGGGTCAGATTTCTTCTTTCTGCCACCTTTCATTTTATGTATTCTTTCATATACAGTATTATGAGATATGGTTTTATTTTCTTTATCTTTTGAGTTTTAATGAAAAAAAAAAATATATATATATATATATATCGATTTTGGGGCTTTTAGAATTGATTCTGAATCGCCAGGACTAAGAATCTAGATTCTTTTTTAAAAAATCTATATTTTTTTTCCCCCTGCACCCCTAGTTTGAACTGTGTTCATTTGTTTTTATACAATCTCTGTGATATGTTTCTTGCTGTGAAGTGTCCTTGGGTGTCCTGAAAGGCGCTTTTAAATAAATAAATAAAAATTATTTCTTCTTTCGGCTTCTCTGTTCGTCAGGGGGTCGCCACAGCGAGCTAGTCGCATGAAGATTTGGCAATTGTATTTACGCCGGATGACCTTTCTGGCACAACCACAGCCCTCTGTGTGGAACAGAGAGCTGATTTCTAGGGTGCCCGGGGGAGCAGATGGTGTGGGTTAAGGGCCTTGCTCAAGGGCCCAGAGTGGGGCAGATAGGTGTGACTGCTTCACTTATCCCACCCACATTTTTTAGATGTTGTCGGTACCAGGGCTTGAACCGACGATCTTCCGGTCACAAGCGCACATTCTTAACCTCTGCGCCACCACTCCCACACTCGCTTTTAAATAAAATGATTATTATTATTATTACAGAACCTCACTGACCTACACAAGGCGAGGTCAGTGAACAAGGCCAGGCTGATTCTGGCAGATCCTGATCACTCGCTCTATGGTGAGTTCAGGTTGCTTCCATCTGAATGCAGGTATCTGCAGCCCAGATGAAGGATGAACAGACTGAAAAACTCTTTCACTCCTGTAGCGATCAGGCTTCTCAATGAACTGTGATCTCTTATTTTAATGTCTCAATGTATTGTCTAGTATAGATGTTTTGTGTGCTGCTGACTGTGAAACAAACTGACCCTTGGGGATTTTAAAGATTCTTTAACTGAACTGTACAAGCAAAGACCTTGTATAACCGTTGACCTTGATTTGTGACCTTGATCTTAGGTTAGGGGTAATGAAAGGTGACGTGACACTCCGTCTACTGATGATACATATGTGTATGAAGTTCTTTAAATTGTCTTGAGCAGATGAAAGTTTTGGTCCAAAACAAGAAAAACCCTTGTTTTAATTTGACCTTGAATTAATACCTTGACCTTGGAGGGGGTGTAAGGAAAATTGTATGGGACACTTTAACTTGTAGTGATACATGTACATGAAGTTTTGTTAAATTATCTTGAGCGGATCAGAAGCTATGGGCAGGACAAGATAAAGTTTATGAGTGAAAACTACTGTATATGTTTGTCTTTCATAGACAAACACTGGAAACAGTATGACCACACACTGATAGAAGAACACATTGTGTATCGGTGTCCATTTGTCTGTTTAACAATATCCCATGATCTTTTATGAAACCTTCAGAAAGTAAGCACTAGATATACAGAGCCTTTCCAAAAAATTTTTGAATATCATGGAAAAGTTGTTTAACTTCCATAATTCCATTCAAAAAGTTAATCTTTAATAGATTATAAGAGTCAGGGCCCAAGATATAAACAATTTCAAATATGTATTTGTTTATTACATAATTTGGGCTTCCAGCTCATGAAACCACGAAAACAAGATTTCAAAAAAGTTGAATAATGTGAAGACATCAGCCCCAATTTTTCAGGGCTTGAATGTTTTAAACTGAGTCTGACACGCGTATCATCTACTAAACTCAAAGCACCTGCACAGGTTTCCCCAGGTGTCATTAAAATTGCTTCAGTTTAGTTAAATTGTCTCAGTTCGGTTCAATTATATGGGCAAGACTGCAGACATAACAACTGTCCAGAAGACCATCATTGATACCCTCCATAGGATGGGTGAGCCACAAAAGTTCATAGCTAAGGAGGCTGCTGTTCACAGAGTGCTGTGTCCAAGCATTTCAATGGAAAGTCTAGTGAAAGGGCAGAGTGTGGCAGGAGAAGATGCACCAGAAAAAGAGGTGACCGTGGGCTTCAGCAGATTATCAAACAGAGAAGATTCCAGAATCTGGCAGAGATCCAGAAAGAGTGGAATGAGTCACAGCTTCAAAAACCACCACATTCAGATGCATCCGGGAGACGGGCTACAACTGTCAGGTTCCTCGGTCCTCTTTCCCGATGAAAGTAAAGTGTGCCTTTTATTCAGAAATCAAGGTCCAAGGGTTTGGAGGAAGAAGAGTGAGGAACAGAGCCCATACTACTTGAGGTCCAGTGTGAAATATCCACATTCAGTCATGATTTGGGGTGCAATGTCCGGTGCAGGGGTTGGTAAACTCTGCTTTCTTAAATCCAAGGTCACCACAACAGTCTACCAGAATGTTATAGAGACTTCATGATTCCTTCTGCTGAGGATCTGTACGGAGATGCAGGTTTCATCTTCCAGCAGGACCTGGGCCCCTGCCCATGAGAAGCCCCAAAACTTGGTTTGATGCCTATGCCACAGTGCTCGACTGGCCAGCCAACTCGCCGGACCTAAATCCCATTGAGAGTCTATGTGGTATTCTCTAGAGGGAAATGAGAGCACCAGACCCGCAACAAAGAAGAGCTGACAGCAAGCATCAAATCTGGGCTTCCATAACTCCCAGTCAATACCACAGGCTGATTTCCTCAATGCCCCATCGCATCGAGGCAGTGATTAAAGCAAAGGGATTCCCAACCAAGTATTGAAGATTGACATATCATTTAAAAAGTACCATATTTTGATTGTTTTCTTGTCATCCTAATTTCTTTCTTGTTTTCCTACAAAAACTTAGTAGTATGGGAAGCCCAAATTATGTAAAAATAAACAAATAAAGTCATTTAAATTGGGGCCCTGAATCTATCATCTATTAAAGATAAAAAATTTGAATGGAATTATGGAAGTTAAACAACTTTTTTGATTTGTATATTCTATTTTTTGGAATGGGTCTGATTAAATTTCTGAGTCAACACAATTGTAGGTGGCTGCCACAGTTGATCAACATTAACACGAAAATGTCTGTAACTCAGTCAATTATACAACATTAAATTGAAATTTGGCACTAACAGATCACACAAGACTACCTGAGATTGTGCATAAAGTCATTTTCAAGATTTGACCTAAATAACTAAAACTGGATTATTTAACAACCAGGGGCCTCATGTATCAACGGTGCGTACGCACAAAAACCTTGCGTACGCCATTTTCCACGCAAAACTCTGTATGTATCAAAACAGAACTGAACGTGGAAATGTGCGCAGCCCCACGGCAACTCCAAGGCTGGCGTACGCACGTTTCTGTGGTTTTGGTTCCATTGGCGACACTTACAGGTGATTCTGAGAAACTGTTCATGATGTGAAAATAATTATTATTCCCACCAAACACACATGATTAACAATTATTACATCCACATGGACGCAATTAGATGAGTGGATACAAAAGCATGCGCAAAATAGTGGCAACAATATTGACAACAATGGCCTTATGAGGTGCGGTTCGTTTAAATAAGAAGTTGACCAAGCTATACTAACATGCCTAGATAGGTCACTGGGAAGCGCGTTCGCCTTCCGTCCCAAACCTCATGAGTTCAATTCCCGCATGGTACAACGTTTTTTTTATTTTATTATTCATTCCAGATTTAAAAAACACAAGAAAACTATTTAAAAAACAACAAGAAATCTTCTGCTTCCTTTCATTTCATGTATTGTTTTATTTCTTGTTGTTTTTTTTAAATAGTTTTCTTGTGTTCTTTAAATCTGGAATGAATTAAAAAAAAAAAAAAACGTACCATGTGGGAATTGAACTCATGAGGTTTGGGACGGAAGGCAAACGCGCTTCCCAGTGACCTATCTAGGCATGTTAGTATAGCTTGGTCAACTTCTCGTTTAAAAGTGGGTGGTTCGTTCGAACCCCCCGAACCCCCCTTGCCTACGCGTGCCAAACAAAACCTTTTTCCGTGCCTCTACCTCACTCAGAAGTGTCTTCAGTTCACAGTCCGTGAAGTTCCTCCTTTTTCCACATTTCGACATGATTTGCAATAGAGCAATAACGACATTCCTCTGGTGCAGGGCATATTTAAATGAATTTGCAT
>JBBPBX010012916.1:11724-51244 GCA_038048925.1 Garcialebias charrua
GAGCAATGACGACATTCCTCTGGTGCAGGGCATATTTAAATGAATTTGCATATTTATATGGAGGCGTGTCAAAGGCGGAGTCGGCCACTCTCTCATGTGCGCTCAATTCCACGTTGATTGTGATGTACAAAAGCAATGTGCGTGGATTCCGGCGTACGCACAGTTTGATACATCTGGATTTTTTTGTGCGTACGCCGTTTTCTGGATTTGACCGTACGTCACTTTTCAGTAAGAAGTCCACGCAAGTCTTTGTACATGAGGCCCCAGATGATTTTAATTTACACTAGCATGAAAGGTGGCGGGTGATATGCATTCCTTCAAGTTTGTTAAATTAGAGCTAACAAACAGCTGAAATTCATCCCAACCATTTACTCTTTTAAACTAGGAACCTTCATCACTTCATCTTGCATTAAAAAAATGACTTCCTACACACAAAGACACAAACAATCATGTACACACAGAGAGCATAGCGCGTGGACTTCAATTAAAGTCCCATTAAAGTTTAGCCTGAAAGTGGGGGACGGACTAGAGGAGTCAGAGAGGGGCATTTATTGATGGCGCCCTCACATCTCGTTCCTGCATTAAGTTGATTTTAAAAGCAATTAATACACATGGTCAGGGAAAAGTAATGGAGCGCCCAGTGTTCTTAACCTGCCGGACATCTCCCAGCCGACGGCCTGACCGATGCAGCCCTGCTTTGCATTATAAATGACAAGATAAATCCTAATGGATTGAGGATAATCAGCTAGCCATGAAGGCTGACATATACACACATCCAGTAAGCATCGCACACATGCACACGCACGCACACAAACATGGACATGCAGACACCAGGGAAATTAAAGCCTTTGAATATGTCTGCATTGATTATTTTAAATTATTAGCCCACCTCTCTTTGGACCTCCAATGCTTTTAGCCTAAGCTTTAACACATTTACAGAGACTTATTGACTATAATTACAACTGAGTCTTGGTAATGGACACATCAATTATGAGTCGCACATGTCTCTGACCAAGCGTTGCTCAGGAAAATCCCAATCTGGGCCCCATTAGCTTCTCTCCTGTTGGTTTGAAGCTCAATCAGTCTTTACCTTCACCTCCCGGAAAGAGCTATTACCTGGATGGAGTAGATAGTAGCCTTAACAATGGCCCGAGGTGCCGCAGAGCAGACTGCTTCTCCACGTTTTACACTTCTGAGCCCAAACACAAAGGCCTGAGCAGCAACTAGACAACATTGTTTCAAGATTTTACAGTAAAACTTGTTTGAACAGCTCATAAACTAGAAAAGAACAACTAACTACATGCTGTATGAAGCATATTTTGCTTATAGACTGCAGTTATAAATCCCACAATCCAGTGGTACACATTGTGAATGAATCTCAGCTACCACCATCTCAAAGTCAACATCAGTCTCTGTAAAATTAGAAATGCAGCTGCCAGGAAAAAGACAAGGGGGAGATGGATGCGGTTAGAGAGGACATGGAGGTAGTTGGAGTGAGGACAAAGAGACATGGAGGAGGATGACTCGCTGTGGAGACCCCTGAAGAGAGAACAGCTGAAAGAAGTCTGTTAAATTGATTGAGCTATAGCTATTTTGTGTTGACTGATATAGATTAGCTGTGGCAGCCATCTTGAATTGGTCCAACTCTAAAAGGTAGTAAAGACTTTTCATTAAACTAACTCTAACCCATGGGTCATGAAATATTTTGCTAACAAACAAGGTTGACTCTAACTGTTAATGCTAAAGTTTTATGTAGAGATGTAACGGAGTGAGTAACACTTAGAGTACGTGCTGTGAAATGACTCTCAGCTACTAATACAACTAATTTGAGCAGAATGCCTAGACAAATTAATGTAAACTAAATAAACAAAACCCATTTTTTGTTAACTATGGTGGTCAACTTGATTGGAATTGACTCCAAAATTACTTACTCATCCAAAAAAAACATATCCCCCCAAAAAACACTTATTCTTGGGTGTAACTGGGACCTTGAGTACAGTACACAATTTCGTTCCACCTCATGTACCACATGTGATGTGGATGACAATAAAACCTACTTGAAGTTGAACTTGAAAAGTTAATAGGTTGTATGTACTCCAATAAATAATTCATAAAAGTCTCGTTTAAAAAACTTTGTGCAGTGGTAAAAGGATATTTTGCTAACAGACAGACATGGTTGACTCCAGTGTAGCTGGTCTGTGAGAGGAAACCGGAGTATCCAGAGAAAAGCTCATGCACAAAGAGAACATGCAAACTCCACTCAGAAAGGCTCCCGGCCGGGATTTGATCCGGCAGCCATCTCGCTGAGAGGCGACAGCTCTACCAACCCAATTTGTTTGAACTCGTATCTCTGTTGGGGATCAGTCTCATCTACTACCACAACAAAGTCTAGGTCATTATCTGTAAAACTGACAGAGATGTAGTCATTTTTGTGTTGGTTAAAGCGGCCATTTTCAAAGTCAAAGTCAAGGTTTCTTTATACATCATTCCACCACGTAGTACATGTGGTGGAAAGACATTGGGCCTCATGCACGAACATGTTCGTATTTTTATCCTAAATTTCTCTTACTTTTGTTCGTACGAAGCGTTCGTACGAACATGCCACGTCAGATTCAACAAACTCTTCTATCCTCAGGAAAAGTGTGTAAATGGCTGCGTACGTATGATGAATTCCACCTGTTCTATCAACCTGCGCGTGCACGCGGAGAGGTTATTTACATAATCCCCACCCCTCAAAACACCATATAAGGCTACGTTTCCTGCCTCTGACAGCAGGACGGTCCGTTCATAAAATGACAGCGAAAAATAAAAAGAAGAACTGTACAGGTGCGGAGATTGAAGTTCTGCTCTCCTTGATCGAGAAAAGAAAATCTGTCCTTATTAGCAGCGTCACTCATGGGAGTAAATGACCAACTAAAGCCAAAGAATGTATGTTTATAATAAATGTGGACCTTAAAATATGCACGCGTCCTGGTGGCTCACTGGGTAAAGCAGTGCGCCGTTAGGTGCTCCTAACCTTATCGAGACCTCGTGGGTTCGATTCCCACAAGGTATGACTATTTTTTTTCCTTCTTTCTTTAGATTATTTATTCATTCCAGATTAAAAAGACTTTATGCTTCATTTCTTGTTGTATTGTAAATAGTTTTCTTGTGTTTTTTAAATCTGGAATGAATTAAAAGGAGAAAAAAAAACGTTGTCCCATGTGGGAATTGAACCCATAAGGTTCGGAACTGCGACGCAACGCTCTTCTCATTGAGCTATCTGAGATCTATGACTGCGACAGGAGGAGGTCAATGTAAAGTCTGCGTTACCGAAGTCTGCGTTACCGAGACAAATTAAACTTAAATTAATTCATAATTTAAGTTGGTTTCAGTTTGAGATCTTCATATTAATATTGTAGTGTTAGAAAACGGCATTGATAACAAATTGATTTTAATTTAAATACTTTAATCCGTTAGTCATTATTACATTTAAAATTATAATTCGACTTCAAACAGAACCTATTGTCAAGAACAATTGTGGTGCGTGACTTTTTTAAACTCTAAATATTTTCTAAATAACGAAATATGAAGTTATTAGTGGAGAAATTCCGTCTGGATGACAGCAGACCGACTGCTCGTAAAATATACGACAGGTCCGGACCACTCGTAAATTTTGTTCGTATCTGAAAAAAATCGTAGGATACGAAAACATTGTTGAATGCCACAAATGATCCTAAATCACTCGTACGCACAGTTTAAGAACAAATCTGTGCGTACGAACGGTTCGTGCATGAGGCCCATTGTAAACACAGGGTCCCAGTTACATCCAACAAAAGTATAAAATGTAAAGAAAAACAGTTTTAAAATCTAAGATATGAACTAACAAATACGCTAAACTAAGAATACTCTTCTTAAGTATTAGTAGTAAAAAAACAATACGCCGACCAACAGCAGCACGAACATGAGTGTGTGAGCAGATGAGCAGATGAGGATGAATGAATCTTGAATCGGTTCAAACCCAAGAGTTAATCAGTTTCAGATATACAGTACATCCAAAGATTACTCTCAAAATGTCATTCAAGTTCACGTCGTGAACGGACTTAACTTAATGAGATATTTTGCTAACAAACTGTAACACCAGCCTTCATCCTTCAATGGCAGGCCTCAACAAAGCATCTCTAGTATCACCGTGTTAAAATGAATGTTTGTAAAGAAAATATGAAAGCTTCCCTGATCTCTGGTGTTTAAAGAGGTACTCAACCCACTGTGAAACGGTAGCTCCGCCCCCAGACCAGATTCAAAAACCTCATGAAAATGGGAGTGTCGAGAGACAAGGAGGGGAGGAGGTGGGTGGTTGTGCTACGTTCACGCCCCCTCTAGCAACAAACTAAAACTCTAGCAAACAACTTGGAGCAAGCAACAACAAAGAATAAATATGTAGATGTATTTATCTATTCTCACCCGATCTATTCAAAACAAAAGGCTTTAGGAAAAAAAAAAGAAAATAATACTACAAGGTATGCCGTGACCGGGGATCGAACCTGGGTCTGTCGGATCCCAAACCTGCTCTTGCATCACTGCCCCAACTTGGCATACATGCATTTTTCGTCCATCGCACAATAAAAAAACAAATATGACCAAATAGTTTTGATGAAGTGGAAAGTATTCATACAATACATAAGTTAAAATATACAAATAACTAGTGCCATTCTGAAAACTATAATATGCTTTGCTGCAGAGCTGTTCCGGAGTGCAATGTACCACTTCCATATAAGGTATGAACTGCAGCGTGGACCTTCTCATCTTTGCAGGGGATTGGCTCTGCTTGAACCACTTTCGTGATGTCAGAGTGAACAAGACACATCAGAGTGAACAGTCCTGACCAATAAGAAAATTAAGGTGCAATTCCTCTGTTCAACCCATAGGGTTACCGTAAACACGTTTTTAGACCAAATATTGCCGATTTAAACAAATACACACAAAAACATGAAAATTAACACAGTCATAGTGCTATACAACATTTTACACACATTCTAGGGAGTTTATCAGATTTAAAAAAGTTAATTTGGAGTTTAGTTCCTCTTTAAAGGCTTATAGTGGCCTAAAGATATACTGTAGTTGATCAAAACTGACCTTGATGTTGTGTTTTCAGTGTATTCTGTATTAATGTGTATAGCTCAACAGGACCGTGTGATGAAAACAGAGAACCGGTGAGAAGAAAGCAGCGTTAGCGAGCGTGGAAGGACGAGGTACCTACCGGTGTGTGTGCGGATGTGAGCCAGGAAGGCCATGGAGTTGCTGCTCTTGCACACCTTGCCGCAGTATTTACAGACACTCCCCTTGTTCTCCTCGCGCTCGCGGTTGATCTGCTCCGTGTCCTCCAGCACGTACTTGCTGACCTCCTTCAGGAGCTCCTCGTGCTTCTCTTTGATGTGAAAAAACAAGTCCTGCTCTGTGTCGAAGCGCTCCGTGCACTTCACGCACTTGAAGCTCGCGCCCCCTTCGGGCAGCGCCTCCACGCTGTTCTGCTCGTTGCGGATGTGGGCGGCGCTGGTCAGGTGCTGGTGCAGGTTGCTCTCCGTGTAGAAGGACTTGCCGCACAGCAGGCAGTGGAAGTGCCTCTCCTTGGAGGGGTGCTTCATGGAGATGTGGACGTTGAGGCCGCTGATGTTGTCTGCCATGAAGCCGCAGTCTTCGCAGCGTAAGGGAGAGCTTCTTCCTGTGGTGTCCTTCCCTTCCTTGGGTTTGAGCTTTCTGACATGTGCAGAACTGGGGGACCCGAGGTCACATGAGGATCCTCCAGTCGAACAAATCTCAGAGGATTCTCTTTCCAGAGCCAGACTTTCCAGCAATGCCTTCTCCTGCTCACCAAGGACCTTTACAGACACAATGCAGGCGTCAAATGGAAAAGCTTTGGACACGTGCGTATCTACAATCATCCCATGTGCCTTTAAAGACTCGTCTCCTGCCTCCTGGCTCTCCTGCTGTGCAGACGCCTCTAAAGAGAGCTGAAGCTCTCCTGAAGCCTGCTGGGCCTCGGACAGGGCTGTGTGGTTGACCGGATCTGGGTCGACACCAGCAGAGAATGCAACAGTCTGTACTTGGTCTTCATGTGCACTGCTAGCAGCACCCACCACAACCCTTTCAATCTCGGAGGTGACAGGGGACATGGAGGGGTTTTGTACTTCTACACCTCGATTGTCACTGGAACTAGAATCAGACGCATCAGCCGAATGTGGACGCTCGGGGTCAGGGGTCAGATTTACAACAGCAGGGTCATTGCTCTCCCTTGTGTTCTGTGGAAGTTCCGACTCCCTGTGTTCCTTGCTACCTTGCATCTCCAGGTATTTCAGACTTTTCTGCCAGTGCTTGTCGGTGTTGACATGGCGGCACATCTCCCTGCTGGTCACAGCGTAGTAGCCGCACGCCAAACAAACATACTCAAAGTCTTTGGTGTGCTTTCTCTTCACGTGAAGATGGAGGGAAGGGACCGACTGAGCTACAAAACCACACAAGCTGCACGCGCTGATGGAGTCAGATCTACCCGTTGGGGGAGTGTCTGACAGAGCTTGCTCCTCTACCTTGAATTCTTGGGAAAGGCCGTTGTCAGACTCGTGTTCTGCGTCGGCGCTCTGCGGGGCGGGGTTCTGGGTAACCGTGGGTTCGAGCAGTGATGCAACAGCATGAGCGGCAGCTGGGTTCTTGTTTGAACCTTGTGCTCGTTTCACATGCTTCTTAGTGAAGCAGTGTCTGTCCATGTCTCCTTTGGTCACGCAGCTGTAGTTGCACAGGGTGCAGCTGTAGCCGTACTCTTTGCTGTGCTTGCGGCGAACGTGAACGCTGAGGTTGGTGGCGTTGGACACAACCAAGCCGCAGTGTTCACAGGTGAAAGACCCTCCAAGCTTTGGCCTTCCTCTTTTCTTCTTGGGGGTTTCGAGCTCTTCCGCTTCCTCCTCAGCCTGCACGGATTTGAAACTCTCTTCTGCCTCGTCCACTTGCTGCTCTCCTTCAGTTAAAGTAGATGTTTCTTCTTCGCTGGACCCATCCACATCACCTACAGCAGCATCGTCTCCGGCGCTGCCTCTGTGGACAACCTCAACACACACCTGGGACAAGGGAACTTCTGAGCCGTGCTGTTCTTTCTGCCTCTGCAAGTGGCCGTCTGACGTCAGGTGGATGCTCGTCCACTCGGATGTGGCGAACAGAACGTTGCACAGTTTGCAGCGGTACCACTCTAGGTCCAGGTGTTTGACACGAGCGTGCATCTCCAGCGCCACGGCGGATCTGGCACTAAAATCGCAGTTCACGCACTTCAGGTGGGACTTGTTGAGAGTCGGTATGGGCGCCGCTTGTGGCGGCAAAACATTTTCACCGTTGCCGCAGTCTGAAGTTTCAACGGACTCACTCATGTTCACATCGGCATCAACTGGAAGACAAAAAAAACAGACTTTATAAACAACATAAAATGAAACTGTAGAAGCCACAAAGTTGCAAATGAAACTGAATTATTGTATGTTTAATGTTATAATTAAAACTAAAGACAGTTAATAAACAAATAAAAATAACATAAATAAGATTATAAAGTAAACAAGAGAAACTGCATTTCCTGTGAAAATGCAGTGTGAATACATATAGCTGAGTGATTTTTGCTGAAAGCTGCTGACGTTGAAACCAGCTGAAAAGATTTCATCTCTAAACAGTTCATGTGAGTTGAATCTGAACAGCAGAAAAATGGCTGTGTGGAAAAACCTGAACAGAGCAGAAAATTAGCAGAATATGCTGAAATATGCAAAGAAAGGCTTGATAAATTAAATAATTCTGAAATTAGCAACAAAAATAAACACAAAAAGAAATTTGAAATTAGCAAGTAGATGAAAAGGTTAAAGAAAACAAGTGAAATTAGTGGAGAGACTGAAAAAGAGCATAAAAACTGAAATTATGATTCAATTCTCATTTAAACTAAATTCAGTTCAGTTTATTTATATAGTGCCAAGTCACAACAGAAGTCATCTCAGGGCACTGAACAGAAACATTCATATATAAAAATAATAATTCAACATTATTTATCTGAGGAGCAGACTGCTTTGAGTTTAACTCAATCACAGAACTCTCATCTTGAGCAAGCATGAAGGTGACAGTGGAAAGGAAAAAGTCCCTCATGAGGAAGAACCCTTTAGCAGAACCAGGCTCAGGACAAGTGGCCATCTGCTTCGACCAGCTGGGTTTGAGAGGAACAGATACACAATGGCAGGTCAAGAATTACATGTTAAGATGGAAATAATATCAAATGAAAACTATTAAATTTTAACAATTCATTTCAGGAAATTAGGTCAATTTGTCCTCTAGTAGTCTAAGTCTATAGCAGCATAACAAGTCAACCCTAACTAAAGGATTTATCAAAAAGGAAATTCTTAAGTCCAGTCTTAAAACTGGACAATGTGTCAGCCTCATGGACAGAAACTGGAAGTTGGTTCCACAAGAGAGGAGCCTGAGAACTGAAAGATCTTCCTCCCACTCTGCTTTAAGAAACTCTAGAAACCTCAAGTAAACCTGCAGTCTGAGAGTGAAGTGCTCTGTTAGGAAAATATGGAACAATAAGATTTTATTATCTAAAAATGTATCTAAATTAGCCAAGAAAAAAAAAGTGGACATTCTGCAAAAAAGGGCTAAAATTAGCAAAGGGGAAAATAGAAAGTACTGGTAGCTGAAATAGCAGAAAAAGCTGAAATGAACAGGTTTTAAACAGATCAAAGAACTTGAAGGGTGGAGCTCAATTCATTTACGATGAGGAAAACTTGGCTGAAAAATCTAAATACTTCAAAAGGTTAAAACTGTACAAATACAAAAAGTCGCAGCAGGAAACATCCTGAAAGAGCTGAACGTTTTGATGCATGAATTGATGAAACAACACAAAAACTGCAGAGCAAATTACGCCTGCATGCATGTTGTGCATTTCTTCTCCTCTCAGCATGACATTCATCCTGGCGGATTGTCAGAACCATAAAAACAAACTATGATTTGTCAAAAATATCTCCCATTTACGATTTTAAAGGTTTTATTCAAACTGTATAAAAGAGAAGTTGTGCTAACTTTAAAAACAGATTTATTATGGAAGCCTGCCGATACAAAAACAGTTTAAAGAACAGGAAGTACTCACATGTAAAGGGGACATCTTTGGTGTGACATCTAAGGATGTGGACATCCAGAGGAGACTTGTCCCTGAACTCTTGTCCACAGTAGTTGCAGGAATAAATTATTTTGGGTTTTGGGGTTCGTTTGCTCACTCTTCTCTCTTGGACGAAGGCTGGCTCGCCTGCATCCGTCTGCTGCTCGTCAGAAACTTTCTGCTTCTTGGTGAAACTTTTGACGGCACTGCTGTTTGCTGCTTCAGGATTGGGCCTCTTGTTTGGGTGTTCAGTCTCCACGATGGCCTCCTGTTCACGGCTCACAACTTGGTTATTTTGATTTTGCTCATGAGGTTTCGGGGTTTTAACGTGCTTTCGTGCGTAGTGAATTTTCAGCGATCTCGGCTGCTTGGCTGAGAAGCCACAAACTGCACACCTGTTCTCTCCTTCAGGTGTGGCGTCTGCCGCTCGGCTCTCGGGGTGCTGCTCGTCTGCTCGATCAGCCTCAGCGGACGTACTCGGTGGGACTCCTGTTGTTTCTTCCATCTCCTCGTCATCTGGCTGCATCTCCACAGAGTCATTTTCAGGCACTCTGCTCCCAGCAGGCTCTTCCTCTAATGTTGGGGTTTTATCCATATCACATCCCTTTATGGGTCCTCACAAACCTGAAGAAGGCGAGGATCGTCAAGATTTGACGAAACTCTGAAATGAAAACAAAAACAAAGTTAATTTACAGACTTTGGCAGTTTAAAACATGGGATTGTTTAACTGTTTCTTACAGATTATAGTTAACTCTGATTCTAATCCATCTGTGGCAAAGCAAAGTCAATGGCGCCATCTAGTGTCAGTATGTACAAACTGGTAACAAAATGCTTTTCTCAAACCTCACTAAACTATGAATTCTTATGATGAATTCAACATGAAGTTTAACCTTGCTGTCACTTCTAAAGAGTATGATATTGTGTTTGATGCTGTTACTAGTGAAATTTGTGAACTCTTTAGAAACAATGTTTTTGATGAACAGAAATCCTTGTTGAATGTAACTGACACCACTGTTGGTAAAGCTTGTTTTTCTTCAACATGTAGGAACAACAGAATTATCCGTGCCCTGTTCCAGCAGGATATTATTTCTATCCCCTCATCTGTCTCATACTGGAGAAACTTTGTCCCTGACTCACAATGGAAAAATGTGTGGACATTTCATCAGAAACTGATGATAAACAACAAAATGAAAGATGTCTCCTTTAAACTGTTACACAGAATATATCCTACTAATCAATTCATGAAGAAATATATCAAAACAATTGACCCCAACTGTAAATTTTGCAAAGAGCACCCCGAAACAATCAGTCATTTATTCTGGAATTGTTGTATCATTAAGACATTTTGGAAGCATTGTAATAATTTTATCATCAGTAATATTGATTCAAAATTTTCGTTAAGATATGAACACATTATTTTTGGCTTTCACGAAAAGAATATTAATGTTAAAAAAAAACTGGCAATTAATTTAATTATAATATTTGGCAAATACCATATTCACAAATGTAAATTTTCATCATCTTCGCCTTTTTTTCCAGGCTTAATTAAAGAAATAGAATTATATTTATGCACCATTTCTAAGAGTAACAACAAGAAAGCTATAAACACGTTTGAATGTTGTAGCTCCTTGAGTATATTTAATGTATAATTTTATTTTTTATGCACTCATTGTAGAAATCTGGCACCCCCCTGGCATAGTTATTTTTTTTTCTCTGTGTTCCTTGTTCTTGTAATCTTGTCCTTTGTTCTTTTTGTTCACATTCTTATGATTGTAAATGTATCTGTAGTAAATAAAAATAAAAATAAAAAAAATTAAAAAAAAACTCACTCAACTAAGATAGTGACTAATGCAAACTGTGATTATTGCTAATGCATTTTAGATCTGCAGCAGTTTCAGCATTTTGGGCGACAAATGATGAAAATGGACACGATGAACCTCAAGGAAATGTCTATCCTTTGATAGAATTGCGTGCACTCACACAAGAAAGTAAACCTGAATATAAATATTGAGTTTCACTACATTGATAGGTCCAGTATTAAGTGTCCCTGCAGTTTTTTTTTTTAGCTCATGTAGAAATAAAAAGTTAGATTAACTAAGAAAACACAGGGTAACAATGTTCATTTGTCATTTTACCTTGTCTGTTTGAACCAACCCCACACCACACTAACACCACCACCATGCTGTTCTTTGCATCCAGATTTGTTCTCATAAACCCCTGCAGAAAACGTTCTCTCGTCTCATTGTTGCCGTTTTAAAGTATTTTTGGTTTTATCTGCCAGGTCCAGGTCTTACCTTCTGACCCCCAAACAGGTATTATCCCCTCACTGCCATGAAAAGCAGGTAATTGTGTAAATTTCTGTTTGTCTCTATGTTAGCAAAATATCTCATGAACCAGATGACGTTTTAATGAACTCTCAAAGAGTGAGCCAGCCTGATTCAAGATGGCTGCCCCACTTTTAATCCACCTTAGCAAACTGCGGTCAGTTTACCAAGCTCAGATGTGATGTGTGTAGTTAACACTCCTCTCATACACTATGGACTAACAGATTGTTGGTTAAAACTTTACACTGAAAACCAAAAGAGGTGCATTTCATTAGGGAATGTTACTTTAATCTTTTTATGATGTTTTAAATATTGATTCTTCTTCAACGTCTTTAACAGAGTTTGATCTAAAGGTTTTTGGGGTTTTTTTTTCGGGGGGAAAACTATTTTTATAGAATATTCTCAAACCTCTAAACAAAATAGCCTCAAACATGTCCTCACTTTTGCTGATTAACCAAAAATAGTTTAATTAACCATAATATTTTCACCAATCTTCTTTCTGTCTGCAAGGATATTGTTGTTTCAGAAGACTGGACAGTAAAGGACAGACAGGTGGACAGTAAAGGACTGATGGATAGACAGTAAGGGGCTGACAACTGAACACTAAAAGATATGGGTAGAGACAGTAAGTAACCGACAGTTACAGTAAAAAAAAAAATTTAAAAAAAAGACGGGGACAGTAAGGGACAGACAACTTGACAGTAAAGGGCATGGACATACAGTTGGACAGTAAGCTTCTATGCAGGTCTACAACAAGTGTTGATTTCACATTACATCCATGTGAACAGAGTTAAATAATCGTCTTCTCACGGTGATTCTTTATCTTCTAAATCTTAATATTACATGTTTCTCCATTATAATTTAATCCTGCTTAAATCACCAAGTATTGCTCCAATGTTTGTCCTATTTGGTTTGTAATTTCTTTCAGTTTGTCCACTTGTTAATGGTTGCATTTAATATTTATACATCGTTTCTAAATTAGCCACGTTGTTTATTTTTCTGCAGCATTTAAAGTGATGTAAATGTTTTCTAGAGTTGGGCTAATGATGTTTACGACCGTGAAAACGAGTGAAACGGATGCCGCATGTCTTCTGTCCAACTCGAACAACTTTAACGGACCCTGAACAACCTCACTAAAATGATAACTTGATCGTTTTTACTGAAAAATCGATCAAGTTAGACTTCTCAGTCTGCTAGCTGTCAACAGCTAGCATAAAAGTAAAGTTAGCCAAAGAGGTTTAAAGATCAGGTTGAAAATGCAGCGACAATAAAAAGCATCCCACAAACAGTATAGAGTAATACTCGTACTTTCCATAAGTAGTATTCTATACCTCGTCGAGAATTACTTTAATATGTTGTGCTGTCACAACTGTCTCCCTGCTTCATTTGCTAACTAGCAACATACATCAGTTTTTTCACAGTAATTTGACATACGCAATGCGCGTCCAATCAAATTGCTCCTAACGTCATGATAGCCAATCACAATCAGGAAGAAGGCGGGACTCAATTGACCCAAAGCTTCGAAAACGACGGCAGCACAGAGGCCCAAAAAGGAGGCTAACGTCGACCTCTAAAATAATGATCCTTATTGGCCAAACGGTAACTGACAACTCGCTATATAATTGAGTATCATTAATTTAAACGCAACTAGAGGCATAATTTGATCAAATTATACAAAATTAAGTAAACTTACCGTTAGTAATACGACTAATTCCAGAGTGCGCGCTTTTTCACTGCTAGACACAAATGGCGTACCGTAGCATGAGCCCTGCGTCATGAAGAGGCGGTGCTTTTTTTTATGGTCAGCTGATCAGATGATCACGTGATGCATTCCCTCTCTGTGTGGGAAAATTGAAAGTCTCGAGATAGTGTGAACACACACACGAGACACAACGGTACTGCGTTCAACTTTGCATTTAAAATTGATCAAAATACTGTAATGATAAAATCCACAAGGAAGAAAAAATATTTCTAAATATAAAAATTCCCTGACTTCTGCTTAGGTCCTGAACATCTGTCATATAGGAAGAGGTTTAAAATCTGCAAAAAAGAAGAAAGAAAGGAAAGGGTGGTCTGAAATGTTATTCAATTCAGCTCGATTATTGAGCATGCATCAGGGTGTTATTCAATTCAGTTTATTTACCGGTATATATTACCAAGTCACAACAGAAGTCATCTCAGGGCACTGAACAGAAACATTCATATATTAAAAATAATAGGTTATATGTAAAGAAACAAAATTGCAGTGTGCTGGTGTGTTTTTCTTTCTTTCAAAGACACCATTTACCATCTGCTGACATCCAGCTATATCTGTATGGAAATAAGGGAACAGATTGTCCAAATTCAGCAAAATATTTTAATTCTGTATTCACTGACCTTCCTTAGATATTACACTTAAAAATACTTCAGGCACTTGAAATTTTAAAGTCACCTATGTGCTATAAAAAAACAACAACACACATCTAAATAAATAACAGCCATTTACATTTTCCAATTATAATCGTCATAGTAGTAATTTGACATGTGTGTTGTTTTGTCCTACCACAAAACATTTTGTTACACTTTCATGATCATTTCAAGATATTAAAATGACATTTAGAAGTTTATAGCACTTTTTGTCATCTTGAAAATGGCAGCCATTTTAAAACTTTGAGTGGCTGATGTGATTTTCTAAAAAATATGGCCTCACAGCAACTCCTTTACCAATTTCTACACTTGCATCCACATTTGAAAGATTACTTATCTGCTCCACTAACAGGCTAAAGACGGATTAATTCGCAGGCAATACTTGTTCAGGAGATGATAAATAGACCTCCTGAAAATAAATACACCGTTTAGTTTAACATTAATTTCCTCTAATTTATCACAGTCCAAATTACATGACATGAATGGTTTGAAACACACCTTCCTCCCCCTCTTCCCTGTATTTTGTATTTGTCATTTCCCTGTCATTTGACCCAGGCTGGCTTTACTGAGAGTTTCCTTGATGTGTAATCTATCTGCTCATGTTTAAAGTTACATGTTGAAAGTCAGGTTAAATATTTTTCATATATTTTGTTTATGCTAGATATTTCTTTTAGTTAACTTAATTTCATAAAAGAAAATAATTAAAGGTCCAGTATTCCTCAAAGGAATGCATGCCCACCACCTTTCATACCAAAGTTTTAGACCATCTCATCTTGTGAAATGATGGAGCCTTAGCCATTTGGGTCCAACCTTCAAAATAACATGAGATCATACATAACGTATGATCTCATGTATGAGTTGTGAATGACTCTCAGCTATTACCACATCAAATGTAATTAATTTAAGCAACGTCACCATTTGTTATCACTCAGAATGTGTTGGGGATCACGCTCAGCAATGACCACACCAAAGTTTATGTAAATATCTATAAATTTGCCTGAGTTGGAGCCATTTTATCTTGGCAAATATTTTTTTGCTGTGGTCGCCATCTTGGGCCCCATTTACAGTTTGCTGTTTAGAACAACCTCTGGAAACGTTAAGGGTCCTGCAAACTCGATTCAAAGCTGTGAAATCAGCTCATTGATGTAGTTGCATGACGGAAATTACGTCATTTTGTTCTCAGAGCAGCTTCGCCCGCTTCTTCGACACAAGGACCAGGACAAACTTTTTCTCACTGGCGGACGCGCCAAGTATTGTGTGATTGGTCAGAAGTTTGTGGACGTGTTGTGTTCATCAATGTGCATGTGCGCTGGAACTAAGCTGCACGACCCTTCAAACATAGTAAATTGTCAAACGGCCCAAAACTCCTGGATGGAGATTGTGCGGATGTGTATGAAGGAATTTGTCTGCTGAAAAGTGTGGTGCCTTCTTCATGATGGATTTGTGGCCAAACAGTGGATGCAGGGACGGAGAGGAGACTCTGGCAGGAAGAAACCGTGTGATGAAGTATATGGTACTGCTGCAAGAGGAGTTTCTCGGCAGGCTCTCTGTGCCTGTGTCTCATCATGGACTATGACAGTTGTGCCACAACCACATGACCACACGTCGACTGTTTGGCTTTGGATGGAGTATGCAGGCCATTTAATGTTTTTTCAATTTTTTATTGGGGGGAATTAAAAAAACTGATTCTATTAAGAGCATTGTCAGATAAGAAATTGTGAACTATTGCACTGTCACTTTAAAGTTATTGCATCTTGAGCCTATCTGTCATATGTGCTGAGTGTGTTGCAATATGAGGGGTGTGTTGTGTTTGGTGAACATTCACAGACAAGGAGGAGATAAAAAAAAATAAAAAAAACATTTTTAATTTATCCGGCAACCCTTAGCTGCATGCATTGTGCTTGCATTTTCTGCATGATCCCAGAGAATACACTAATGTCTCTTCTGACCTAGGATTTTATTGGATTTTCCTCTACATGGTAAAAAAAGGGTGAGTAGCACAAAAAACTGCTCTCCTCCATTTTTTGTAACTGTTGTTTGAGCAGAAGCATTTTGACTGCAGCTGCATGTTGAATGAACCTGCAGTGTATCTTACACCTCCAAAGGGGGTTCCCCGAAAATCCCCACTCTAAGACTTGGATTCATAAACCTTAGGTTAGGTTTAGGGTTAGGTCATATGTAGATCAACACAAGGTCAACAATACAATGAAAAGCTCGGGAAGAGAAGAACCAGCTCGACTTGCCACAAAAACAAGAAGAAATACCAAAGCATTCAAGAAAAATACCAAAACAAGCCGGTACTGTTAGCAGCACGTTACTGTTAGCAGCATGGCACTGTTAGCAGCATGACACTGTAAGCAGCATGACACTGTTAGCAGCATGGCACTGTTAGAGCACGTTACTGTTAGAGCACGTTACTGTTAGCAGCATGTTACTGTTATCAGTGTGGCACTGTTAGCAGCATGTTACTGTTAGCAGCATGGCACTGTTAGAGCACGTTCTACTTCGTATTGGCTCCGCCCTTAGCTCGCCTATTGGATATCTCTCCCGCACGTCAGCACCTTACTGAAAACCTTTTAGTCTGTGCGCACCTACCGGATGGGCCCACCCCTCGTGTCTACTTGACCCGTTGACACTGGGGTTATTTCCTCTTTCATCATTCAGCCTTCGACTGAAGACCTTCTTGAAAAATTGTCAAGACTTTCGTCTGAAGATTATCCAAAGCTCAAGATGGCGAGAACATGTCTAGCGTGCAAATCCGGCCTGATATGCAGTTTCGACGAGCACCAGATGTGTGAGGGTTGTTTGGGACCTCAACACGCTGACCTGAACAACGTGTGCACCCTCTGCGACAAACTGCCTAAAGGCGAGTGGGAACGGCGCGCGGAGGTGTACAGGCTCATCGGAGAAGACGAGTGGGCACTACGAGACCAGACTCCGTTGGACATGACTGTCGACTTGGAGACGAGAGGAGAACCGGTCTCAACTGACCGCGGAGAAGTGAACGGCGTGCGAAGCGCCGTTCCCTCCCTTCTGGAGAGTGAGGGTTCGGACGACAACTGTGGGAGCGAATGCTCCACAGTCCCTGTCCCGCCGAGGCCTGCGGCTACCCCTATCCCAACGCTGGGCACCCTGATGCAGGATCTGCCCGCCATTATACACGAGACGGCAAAGATAAAAGGTCTGTCCGTGCCAGCTCCTTCTCCGCCTAGGCCGAATGACCTAGCGGGAAGGTACGGTCCTGCATCACACAGACAACCGGACCCGACCTGGCCTCACTTCACGGCCGTGACTGCACTGCAGGACGAGGCCACAGCAGCGCCCACCAAAATTAAGGCCCCAGCGTCGACCTTCATGGGCATCACGAAGGTGGAGGGCTTCACGGACCGGTACTTCCCGTCAGTGCCCCCACTGGAGCAGAGCCTCACTGAGGTGTCCGGGGCTAAAACTGCCAGGTCAGACCAGAGGCCGATTCCTAGTGGGTGCCACGGCCAGACTATCCTACAGCTGTCAAGCCGGGCGTATCAATGCGTGGCCCAAGCATGTGCTGCTAGCAATAACACGGCGTTGCTAGCTTACCAAATCTCAAAGCTAGCAGAAGACCTGAACCTGCCAGAGGGAACAGCGAACGATATGGGTAAGGCAACGGATGTCATCCTGAACCTCAGCGCCGCCTCGACGGTCTGTTGGTCGCGCGTGGCGGTGTGGATGCAGATGGTCCACCGCACAACGTGGCTCAAACAAGCGCCATCACTGCCAGACCGGCTGCAGAGAGAACTCCTCGAAGGGACGGTGTCTTCGGAGGAGATATTCGGAACCAACCTCCAGGAGCTGGTTGAGAAATTTAAGAAGAAGGACGAGGTGGCTGAGACGGTGTGCAGCTTCATGGTGGCGCACCCGCCCAC
Organism: Garcialebias charrua; assembly: GCA_038048925.1. NCBI lineage: Eukaryota > Metazoa > Chordata > Actinopteri > Cyprinodontiformes > Rivulidae > Garcialebias > Garcialebias charrua. Next base: position 29,508 of record JBBPBX010012916.1, read on the forward strand.
CTGACGCACGGATGGATGGAGGGACCGCCGGACTCAGAGGTAACAGTTCCGGCGCTCCACACCAACAGTGGCGGCCACACGTCCAACCTCGCAGTCAGCCCCTCCTTTCAGAGAGCGACAGCAGCAGCAGCAACCGCAGCAGCACCGCAGACAAGTGAACTACAAAAAATGACTCGTTGCGGGGAGCGTGTGTGGTAATATGAGAGCTGGTGAAATAAAAAAACAAAATATTTCAAAAGACATTTTCTCTCATGATTCGGGCCTGTCTGTGGGGTCGAATGGCCCCACAGCAGCACGCACACACATGCTTCCCACCACAGACAGACTGGTCTCCGACAGTCAGGTGTCCACGAGTAAAAACAGCTTAAACATGGTAATGAAATTTTCATGTTTCATGCTTGGTAAATGGAGCTTATTTATATAGCGCTTTCCAGCCCCCTGTGAGGAGCCCCAAAGCGCTTTACAATACCAACCATCCACCCATTCATACACGCATTTATACACCGGTAGCGGCGACTGCCATGCAAGGCGCCTTCCAGTCCTACCGGGAGCAACTCGGGGTTAAGTGTCTTGCCCAGGGACACAACAACACATGGTGTGGGGAACCGAGATTCGAACCTCCAACCTTCCGATCCGGGGATGACTGCCATTACCACTACGCCACGGTCGCCCCAATGCTTGGTGAACCTGATACTGTGCAGTCAGGGCCGGGTAAAAGACCCCGCCCGTCGCCTCTCATAAAATCATGTAACGCAGGCCCAGCTTCCACACTGCCCAGCAGAAAACATCACGAAAAGGTAATAAAACATCCAGGTGTCATGTTTATCGAGTCTCGTGCTCAGCAGACGAAGCCGGGTAAAAGCCCCAGCTTGCCGCTTCACACTGTATCACGTGACGCTGGCTCAGCCCACGCGCTACCCAGCAGAGCTCACCTCCCGACTCAACATATGTTTAACCGGCGTTTCATGTACATGAGTGGCGCCGCCCATCTGCAGCCCTGTGACAGCTCTGAACGAGGTAACAAAAGACGAAGCACGCAGAACGAGCAGGTACCGCTGCCTAAAAGACGGGTAGGGTACAACAAAAACAACGCTTCGCCAGAGCACGTGTTTACTGACACAGCGAAACCGCAGACGAGTCGTAACGCGGAAGCTGTAGGTCAGCTAGAGCCACCGCTCACGCGGCAGACAGCGTGCAACAGCGACGTGTCACTGCAGAGGGCGAGCGCGACCACATCAGACGCAGGGACGGAACATGTCACTGACGTAGCCAGCCATCCCTTTTCGAGCGGGGCCCCCGTGAGTTACCATGGTAAAAGAGGGAGGGCCCATGGAATGGTTGATGTGCAAGACGCGCACGAGACAACAAGATCACGCACGTCCGCTATCCATGCGGTACGTACAGTGGAAGAAAAAAATGCAGTTTAGACAAACGGTTGAATGCGCTTATACGGAAGGGTTGTGCGCTCCAGTTTGCTTCAAAACCGCCACCGTTCAGAGGGATTCTGAAGACGGTCCTGTCAGGCCTAGAACAAAGATCCTCCCTTCTGTCAGAAATTCAGGAAATGCTGACAAAGGGAGTGATTTCCAAGGTGGCAGAAGGGGAGCAGAACAAAGGGTTCTACTCTCGCTATTTTCTCATTTCCAAGAAGAAAAGAGGTTTGAGACCAATTTTGGATTTATCGATTTTTAACAAATCAATTATGGAAAGAGGGTTTCATATGCTAACAATAAAACAGCTGCTAAGGAATGTTCACCAGGGAGACTGGTTTACGTCCCTGGATCTCAAAGATGCTTATTGGCACGTCAGCATCATTCCACAGCACAGGAAATACCTGAGGTTTTCCTTCCAAGGGAACCAGTTCGAGTTCAACAGGTTAGCTTTCAGCTATTCCCTCACGCCCAGGACTTTTACAAAGTGTGTTAAAGCGGCTGTACGTCCACTTCGCTCAGCAAGAATGAGAATTCTGTTTTATCTCGACGATCTGCTCCTGTTGAGCAAATCCAGAGAGGAGGCAGCAGCCTAGACCAGAATGTTAGCAGAGCACCTGCTAGACCTAGGTTTCGCTGTGAACTGGATAAAAATCTCAGTCATCCCAGCTCATTCCATTGTTTACCTCGGGGTAAAGCTGGATTCATGCACGATGAGAGCGTGCCTGTCAGAGCAAAGAGCAATCGATCTGACAGCACAACTGAATCGCGTCTAACCCGGAAAAGTGGTGACAGCAACGACCATCATGCGCCTCCTCGGCATGATGGCTGCTGCCCATGTGGTGATAAATTTGGGTTTAATACACATGAGATCGATCCAGCGTTGGTTCGCCCGCCTGCGCATAGACCCGCCCGGTTCGCCAGAAGCGGCAAATGGTGCTGGTTCCCCCATCCGTGAGAACAGACTTACGTCACTGGGGAAATCCCCTCACGCTGAGGGAGGGAGTCTCCATGATCACACCTACGTCACACGTCCCAGTGTTCACGGACGCTTCCCTGATGGGATGGGGCGGGACATGTCTGTCTCAGACAGTAGGAGGGAGGTGGCCAGACCACACTCACCTCCACATAAACGTCTTGGAGTTAATGACGGTGCAAAAAGTGTTGCATCATTTTGCTCCTCTGATTCATCAACAACATGTACTGGTGCATACCGACAACCAGGTGGCAGCATTGTACATCAATCGACAGGGAGGATCTCGCTCAACTCAGTTACTGTGTGTTGCCAGGCAACTGCTGCTCTGGGCTCGTCAGAACCTGCTCTCATTGAAAGCAGTGTACATCCCTGGGGTTTTGAATGTGGGGGCAGACATGTCGAGAGGAGGGCCGCGTCACGGGAACTGGGCCCTTCACTCAGACATAATAAATCAGATCTGGGCCAGGTTCAGACGCGCAGAAATAGACCTATTTGCATCTCAGAGCAACGCGCAGTGTCCACTCTGGTTTTCACTGAGCCCCTGGGACAATCCTCCTCTGGAATTGGATGCTTTTACGTACAGATGGTGGCCAGAAAAGCAGTTATATGCTTTCCCGCTAGTACCACTCGTACCACGGGTGCTGGAACGAGTCCGGGAAGAGAAACTTTCACTCATCCTCATAACTCCAGAGCGTAAATACGCTCCGTGGTTTCCGGACCAGACATTGGCTGCGTTTTTATCATATTTGCAGTTGCTCATGGAGAGGGAATTAGCTTTCAGCACTATTAAGGTCTATGCTACAGCTATTTTACCATGTCATGAAGGGTTTGGTAACAGAACGCTTTTCAATCATCCCCTGATGAAACGGTTCCTGAATGGCGTAAGACGCCGTAGACCCATGACACGTGACCTCGCCCCTCAGTGGGACCTGACCTTGGTCCTACGGGCCTTAACTAAAGCTCCTTTTGAGCCTTTAGGAGAGGTGTCGATGAGGTTTTTGTCCCTTAAAGTGCGACTAAACCCAAAATTAACTTTTTTTAGCTGATAAACTCCCTAGAATGTGTTTAAAATGTTATCTAGCACTATGGCTGTGTTTATTCTCACATAATTGTGCATATCTGTGTAAATTGGCAATATTTGGCAATATTTGGTCTAAAAATGTGTTTACGGTAGTTCTATGGGTTGAACTGGTGGATTACACCTTAATTTTCTTATTTGTGCAAACGCTCATGTGTGACATGTCTGCTCATGTGTGATGTCACACAGGTGGTTCAAGCAGAGCCAATCCCCTGCAGAGATGAGAAGTGCATACCTTATATGGAAGTGCTGCATTTCACTCCTGACAAGCGGTTTTATTTTTCTTTTCATTTTCATTTTTTTAGGCCTTTGGTTTTGGATGGAATGGGTGGAATGGATAAATACATCTACATGTTTATTCTTTGTTGTTGCTTGGTGTATGTTGTTGGCTAGAGGTTTAATTTGTTTTAGGTTGTTGCAGGTGGAGGCGTGAACAAAAGCACAACTCTACCTCCACCCCTCCTTGTCTCTCGACACGCCCATTTTCAGGGAGATTTTGGAAGGAGGAGTTACTGTCTCAACCTGGGTTTAGTTTCACTTTAAGACTGCATTGTTATTGGCACTCACGTCGGCAAAAAGGGTGAGTGACTTGTGTGCATTATCGGTGGATCCAAACAAAACAAAGCAAAAAAACTGTAGAAACGTTTCGTCTTTCATCCAAAAGACTTCCTCAGTCTGAGATGCTGTACTGTATTCAGCTAAGTCATAAATAGCACCCTCTCACAGTGGATAAACCAGTATGCTGATGACAGGACATTTTTTGAAAGTCCGAAGGATCAGACTTAGCTTTTTTAGATGTTGATTCAAAATTTCACAGTGTCAACAAATCCCAAAAAAGTTGGGACAAGTAGCAATAAGTGGCTGGAAAAAGGAAAATGAGCATATAACGAACATCTGGAAGACCAATTAACACTAATTAGGTCAATTGACAACATGATTGGGTATAAAAAGAGCTTCTCAGAGTGTCAGTGTCTCTCAGAAGCCAAGATGGTAAGAGCATCACCAATTCCACCACTGTTGCGCAGAAAGATAGTGCAGCAATACCAGAATGGTGTTACCCAGCGTAAAATAGCAAAGACTTTACGGTAAGTTATCATCATCAACCGTGCATAACATAATCAAAAGATTCAGAGAATCTGGAACAATTGTTGTGCGTGAGGGTCAAGGCCATCAAACTCTACTGGTTGCTCGGCCGTGGCACAGTGGTAATGGCAGTCGACCCGCAATCAGAAGGTTGGAGGTTCGAATCCCGCATCCACCCACCATGTGTCGTTGTGTCCCTGGGTAAGACACTTAACCCCAAAATTGCTCACAGTAGGTCTGGATGGCGCCTTGCAAGGCAGGCTACCACTACCGGTGTATGAATGTCTGAATGAATGGGTGGATGGCTGGTATTGTAAAGCGCTTTGGGGCTCCTCACAGGGGGCTGGAAAGCGCTATATATGTAAGCTCCATTTACCATACCATTTACCATGATCTCCAGGCCCTTAAACATCACTGCACCTCAAACAGGAATGCCACTGTCAAGAAAATAACAGAATGGGCTCAGGAATACTTCCAGAAAGCATTGTCAGTTAACACAATCCACTGTGCCATCCGCCGTTGCCAGCTGAAACTCTACAGTGCAAAGAGGAAGCCATTTCTAAGCAAGCTCCACAAGCTCAGACGTTTGCACTGGGCCAGGGGTCATTTAAAATGGAGTGTGGCAAAATGGAAGACTGTTCTGTGGTCAGATGAGTCACGATTTGAAGTTCTTTATGGAACACTGGGACGCCATGTCATCCGGACCAGAGAGGACAAGGATAGCCCAAGTTGTTATCAACGCTCCGTTCAGAAGCCTGCATCACTGATGGTATGGGGTTGCATGAGCGCTTGTGGCATGGGCAGCTTGCATGTCTGGAAAGGCACCATTAATGCAGAGAACTATGTTCAGGTTCTAGAACAACATATGCTCCCATCTAGACGTCATCTCTTTCAGGGAAGACCCTGCATTTTTCAACAAGATAATGCCAGACCACATTCTGCAGCAATCACAACATCATGGCTACGTAGGAGAAGGATCCGGGTACTGAAATGGCCAGCCTGCAGTCCAGATCTTTCACCTATAGAGAACATTTGGCGCATCATAAAGAGGAAGGTGCGACAAAGAAGGCCCAAGACGATTGAACAGTTAGAGGCCTGTATTAGACATGAATGGGAGAGCATTCTTATATTTATGTTTATTAAATTTGTTCATTTTTTTTACAAAAGAAACAATACAAGACAATCCCATAAATGATAATGTACAAAATATAAAAAAATGAAAGGTAGCAGAAAGAAGAATAAATCTTATTATATCTGCCCCTTTTTTCCAACAATCAGATTAAACAATAATAATCTTCAACCAACAGTACAAAATGACTAACTCTTTCTAATTTTCTAACTAATACAATACACATTACGCTATTTCATATATATATTTTTTAACACATTCGTTTTGATCATTTTCTTAAATGTAAACATTGACTTGGCATTTTTAACTACATTCTCCAAGCCATTCCATAATCTAATTCCCTGGATTGAGGTAGAACGTCCCTTCAAACTAGTTCTGAATTGTGGTTTTACAAACATCTCTGTCCCCTTAAGATTATAACAACTTTGTCTTTTAACAAAATGCATTTGGATATTTAAAGGTAATGCATTATTTTGAGCCCTATACATAACTGATAAAATATTATAGTCTACCAAATCATGGAACTTCAATAACTTCAGTTGATAAAATAATGTACTTGATGGATGACGGTAATGTTTTCTAGTGATAATTCTTACAGCTCTTTTCTGTAATACAAAAATAGGCTTTGTGATTGTTTTACACGCATTCCCCCAAACATCAATACAATAGATTAAAGACCGTGTAAAGTGAATTTCAACATTTTCTTAAATAAACATTATAAATGTGATAATTGTAATGTTGTAAATGAGTAAAAAGTCTCAAAATTGTAGCTCAATTCATTTTGAAGTTATACATGAAACTGTGTATAAAGACATGTGTGTTTCAGGATTTTTTAGGCGTGTTTTAAACGGGACCGCGTTTCGTCACGCGGTCCTCATTAGTATAGCCCCCACCCCCTGCAGCTCCAGTCATATAAATTGTTCTTCGCATGGGTGGAGCCGTTCACTCGCGACTCGCAGATAGCATCAGATAGCAATAGCATAGATATTTTGTTCATTGTTAGCTAGCTAATCAATTATGCCTCGTTCCTGCATCTTCCCAGGATGTTTTAATGGTCAGGGCACCTGCTACTGACCGTCTCCCTCCTCAGCCTCCGGACACCGCCGCCGCCTTTCCTGTTTCTTTTCTTTCTTTCTTTTTTTTATTGCTAAGCCTGTGCCCTACAAGTTCACAAGCTCCTTTTTTGCTAAGAAAATGCGACAGGTCCATTGCATACTTAGTTATCAACGTGATTACTCTTTATCTTAATCACCAACACAGCCCTCTTTATCTTAATCACCAACACAGCCCCCGCATGCGATGTGTCGGGTCGGACCGGTGCAGCCGCGCGAGTCCGCTCATCTTCTAAACACATAACAGCGGAGTTATGAATTATAGTTGCGTCCTCAACTTTAAAAATAAAACCAGAGTTGTTTGTGCACTAAAAACAGCGTAACTCTTGGAAAAAGGAGCAAACAGAGCAGGTTTACTGATGAACCTGTCTTCCTCCTCCACACAGTTCAGCTCTGAGCGAGAGAGTCCTCCTACTTGCTCTCTGAGCTGCAGTGCTGCGCTGAAACCACGCCCACTGCTGACACGCCCCCACAGTTCCAGACTAAGAGAAAATAATGTATTTTCATGATTTTTGACACTTAATTTTATAAGGAAAACAATGTTTTTAATCAGTCAGATTTATATGGGTGATTAATAACACATATTTATGCCATGTGATAAACTAAAAACACAAATCTAATTTCACTTTACACGGTCTTTAAGTGTGGAACAATGATTGTGTTATACAACAAATACAGAGCTTTATCATTCAATAGGTCTCTGACTTTGTACAGTACTGCAATCGATTTAGCTATTTTTATTCTTACAGAATTTATGTGTTGTTTCCATGTCAGTTTGTCATCAATGATAACACCCAAAAACTTCACCTCACTCACTCTACAAATCTCAACACCCTCAATTTTGAGTGGAACATCAACAGTTTTCTTTTTATTACTGAATATCATGTAATTAGTTTTTTCTAGATTTAATGATAATTTATTTATTTTAAACCAAGTTTGTATCTTGACAAATTCTGTCTTTATCAATTCCAACATTTGTTCTATATCTTCACCTAAACAGAAAAATGTGGTATCATCAGCAAAAAGTACACATTTAAGGAGTCCTGACACATTTACCAAGTCATTCACATATAAAATAAATAGCTTTGGTCCAAGTACAGAGCCTTGGGGAACTCCACATGTGATATTACAGAGGTCAGATCTTACATCATTTATTTGTACAAATTGTTTCCTATCTTTCAAGTAGCTAGATACCCACTGTAATGCTGGTCCTCTAATACCATATTTGTTCAGTTTTTCAAGGAGAATGGTGTGATCAATAGTATCGAATGCTTTTTTTAAATCAACAAAAATACTGATACAATATTGTTTTTGATCGACAGCAGTAGTTATTTGTTCCATTAATTCCATGAGAGCCATTGATGTAGAGTTTTTTGCTCTAAACCCATACTGACTGTTGCTTAGAATATTTTGTTTATCTATAAATTGATCTAGTCTGTTTACAAATAGTTTTTCAAGAATTTTTGAAAACTGTGGTAACAAGGATATAGGTCTATAATTGTTGAACACACATTTATCACCATTTTTAAAAAGAGGAACTACCTTAGCTACTTTCATATTATCTGGAAATATTCCTGTTGAAAATGATAAATTACATATGTATGTAAACGGCTCAATAACATGGCTCATTATGTCCTTTACAAACATCATATCCATGTCCACCCAGTCCCTTGATCTCTTGTCTGTAAGATTTTTTACTACATTCATTATTTCCTCTTTGTTAGTTCCATTTAGAAAAATACTATTTGCACAACCTTTAATTGAATGGATCACATTATTATCTGCTTTTGGTATTTTAGCTGCAAGGCTTGATCCAACATTCACAAAATATTGATTAAATCCATTTACAATTTCATTTTCATCATGAATTTCATCGTTGTCTTTTACAAAGTATTTTGAAATACCAGTTTTTGTTTTATGATTCTTCAGGACACTATTCATTACTCGCCATGTTGCTTTCATATCACCATTACTTTTATCTAATAATTTACTATAATATTCTTTCTTATGTTTCCTTATAATCCCTACTAATTTATTTTTATACTTTTTATATTTTTCTTCAGCGCTCTGACTTCGCAATTTCAAGAAACATGAATACAAATAATTCTTTTTTTACAAGCATTTCTCAACCCTTTTGTCATCCATGGTTGATCAACCGTATTTCTCTTTGTATGATTTGTTTGCACACAATTCTTTTCATACAGAGCCTCCAAGATATTCATAAACTCATCATATGCTCTGTTCGCATCATCAACATACACATCACTCCAGTCTTGTTTATCCAGATCCTCTTTCAATTTTTCCAAAACTCTTTTTGACGTGTTTATGATCTTTTTCTTCGTTGTAACTGCTTTTGTGATGTTTTGATCATTTTTATAGATTGTGAAAACTGGTAAATGATCACTTAAGTCGGTCGTTAAGATACCACCTATCACGTCCCCATTTGTTATATTTGTGAAAATATTATCAATTATTGTGGCACTATGAGTTGTAATTCTTGTTGGCTTTGATATCAATGGATACATATTTAAACTGTACATTGAGTTTATAAATGTGCTTATGTTATTTGAATCTGTTTTATTTCCCATATCAATGTTAAAGTCTCCACACAAAAAAACATTTTTATTAAAACTCTTCTCCATTAGCTCCAAGATTTTATCCGTGAATATTTCTATATTTGCTCCTGGTGATCTATATACACAACTTATTATTATGTTTTTATCGTTTTTGTTTATTATTTCTATTGTTATCATTTCCATAATATTATCAACTATTATTGACATTTCACTATTTAATTTACATTTTATTTCATTATTGACAAATAGAGCGACTCCACCACCTCTTTTATTATTTCTGTTCATATGATATAATTCATACCCCTCGATGTGAATATTACTTGTGTTATCATCATTGAGCCATGTCTCTGACAGCGCTATTATCGTAAAAGTTCTATTTAACTGTTTTAAGTAATCTGTTATTTTGGATATGTTTGCATTTATACTTCTGCTATTAAAGTGAATAATAGAGAGAACTCCATTTGATATATTGATGTCATTAAACTGCTCTTCATTATAATATTCGCTATCTTTTATTACAGGAAAAAAATTTGCAGCAATCACATTTTCAACATTACAGGTAACCCCCTACCTACGACTCCATCGACCTACGGCGGCCCGGACCTACGAACGTATCATATTTAATAAAAATATTACATTACTGTATTAAAAAAAATATATATATATATATTATTATTATTTTTTTTTGTGTGTGTTTTAATGTTCTTAATTTCATGTGTACAGCACTTTGTTGCAGCTGTGGTTGTTTTAAAGGCTTTATAAATAATAATTATGATAAAAATGATCATTTCTGATCATTTTTGTCATGATTGCGCAATAATTGTGCAACTTCCGGTCATAACAGGAAGAAGGTCTCCAGTTTTCACGGTCACAAATTAAGGCAGAACACCGGAGGCCATCTTAGGTCAGTCACGGCTGCTTTGAAAGTCTCCAGTTTACAGGGTTACTAGTTAAAGCAGAACACCGGACGCCATCTTAGGTCATAGTTACGGCTGCAGGCAGCCAGGTTTGGAAGACTGGTGACCAGGATGGCTTCATATGGATTAATTACGAGCTGGAAACGTCTCTGTGAACTTTGTGGATGTCTCAGGCAGCTGCAGATTTATCGCTGATCGTGCCAGGCCGCCGCGAGAACACCTCCGGCCTGGCTAGCTCCAGAAGCTAACAAGGGAGCTAACACGGGACGCAGCAGCGGCTTTGACCACCTCCAAGTAAGAAATTATATTTTTATTTAATTTATATTTTTATTACTGTACTGTATTAATTAATTACACTGTGTTAGGTGTGTTAGGATAGGCGAAGTACGTACTGTACTTGGTACCACAAAAAAAAAAAAAAAATACAGGACATCCCCGAGTGACGAGGGTACGGAAGGTCTGACCTGCGAACAGATCGACCTGCGAACCGTTCTTAGGTCCCAAACTCGTTCGTAAATCGGGGGTTTGCTGTATTAGGTTTAGTATTAATTCTTCAGTATTTTCACTGTTTTGGCTAACCACTTCTTGGATTAATTATTGCCCTTCATAACTCCACTACCAAAGTTCCCTATTATCTTTTTTTCTGAGATGACACACCAAGTACCTTCCTACCTGTCTCTCTAATCACTGTTACTGTAGGAGCCCAGTCATCTGGAAGCTCTTTCTTACCCTTAACTCTTGACAACATTCTTATTTCCTCACTTTTGCCCATTAATTCCTCTTCTCTGTCTTTACTCTTTATCCCTTTATCACAACAGTCACCCTACACACCACCATCCAATGTTGTCCGAGCACCCTCTTTCCTTCCATAAGTTTACAGTCCATAATTTTCCTCAGGTTTTCTCTTCTACACAGAATGTAGTCGACATGTGTACTCCTACCTCCAATTTTATAGTTCCCCGTGTTCCTTCCTCTTTTGGAAATAGGTATTGACTACAGCCATTTTCATTTTCTTGGCAAAATTCACCACCATCTGTCGTTCTTGGTTCCCTTTCTTGACACTAAACCTGCTCATCAAATTCACATCTCATCTTTTTCCTTCATTAACATGTCTATTTATGTCTGTTTCAATAAATGTTATATCCTCCCTGAGAACGTTTCACTTTGTTTAGATCATTCCAGTATTTATTTTTCTCCTCTTTATCTATCACATAACCACTGACAACATTCAACATCTGACTTTCCACTTCGACCTGCAGACACATCACCCTATCTGACACTCTTTTAACCTCTTCTGCATTCCTTGCAAACTCCAAGACCATCCTATTCCATTTCACTTCTTATCCACACCATAGTAAAACAGTTTAAACCCTGCCCCAAAGCTGCAAGCCTTGCTTCCCTTCCACTTGGTCTCTTGGTCACATAAAACATTTACCTTCCTTCTCTGCATCATGTTATCCAGCTGTCTACCTTCGCCTGTCTTTGTCACTATGTTAAGAGATGTTACCCTCAGTGATCAGTTCTTGACTGTCCTCTCTACCTCTGTCTCCTGGCACCATTCCTTCCCAATGGTATTTGTCTAACAGTAGCAAAATATTAGCCTGAACCTTTGTTTGTCAACAACTCTGATGGTGGTTGTTGTTCACCCAGGCCTTGACTGATCCAGTATGGTGTTTATTTGGACAAACCTGATGCCATTTTGGACTCAACCCTCACCGTTTACCTGTGTTTGGGACCACCACAAGATATTTTATAGCTTGTGCTCCCTAGTGGATGGTTTCTGAATCATAAATTGTAATTAAAAACTTTTTTTTTCAGGAACGATTAATAACAACATCATATAAACTGAAGATACATTTAAGGGAATGTCCACCTTTTTATTAGTTACTTAAAATGTTATTACCAATCACTGTAACAAATAGCAATAATCAATATATGTGTGTGTTTGTTTGTTCATGTTTCTGTAGTTAACAAAAAACAACATCAACAACAACTCATAAACCACTGGAAAGATTTAATGAAAAACATTTTGAGTGTTACAACTTGCACATAACATTCTTTTCAAGTTTTCACCCAGTTACACGCAATCATTTGTCAATATATGATATCAGTTCAACCTCTGACATGAAGGCAGATATTATACAACCTATTAAGCAATGCTAAAATCCTGACCTGCATGTTCAAGATAGTAAACCAAACTTCTAAAAATTAAAGTGTAGCAGGTTTTTTTTCCATCCATCCATCCATTTTCTTCCGCTTATCCGGGGTCGGGTCGCGGGGGTAGCAGCCTAAGTAGGGAGGCCCAGACTTCCCTCTCCCCAGCCACTTGGAGCAGCTCCTCTGGGGGAATCCCAAGGCGTTCCCAGGCCAGCCGAGAAACATAGTCCCTCCAGCGTGTCCTGGGTCTTCCTCTGGGTCTCCTCCCGGTGGGACATGCCCGGAACACCTCACCAGGGAGGCGTCCAGGAGGCATCCTAACCAGATGCCCGAGCCACCTCAACTGGCTCCTCTCGATGTGGAGAAGCAGCGGCTCTACTCCGAGTCCCTCCCGGATGACTGAGCTTCTCACCCTATCTCTAAGGGAGAGTCCAGACACCCTGCGGAGAAAACTCATTTCAGCCGCTTGTATCCGAGATCTCGTTCTTTCGGTCACAACCCAAAGCTCATGACCATAGATGAGGGTGGGAACGTAGATCGATCGGTAAATTGAGAGCTTTGCCTTTTGACTCAGCTCTCTCTTCACCACGACAGACCGGTACAGCACCCGCTTCACTGCGGACGCTGCACCTATCCGCCTATCGATCTCACGCTCCAGTTTTCCCTCATTCGTGAACAAGACCCCAAGATACTTAAACTCCTCCACTTGGGGCAGGACCTCATCCCCGACCCGGAGAAGGCATGCTACCCTTTTCCGGCTCAAGACCATGGCCTCGGATTTGGAGGAACTGATCCTCATCCCGGCCGCATCACACTCAGCTGCAAACCGCTCCAGCGAAAGCTGTAGATCACGATCTGATGAAGCCAATAGGACCACATCATCTGCAAAAAACAGAGAAGCGATTCTAAGGCCACCAAAACGGATCCTCTCAACACCTTGGCTGGTTTTTTTTTCTCTCTTTAATATACCGGTACTGTATACAAACATGGTTAAGATATGCCATACATGTTCTCCATTACTGTATTTAATACACTTGTTTTATCCTTGCAAGTTCCAAACCCAGATTGCCTGAACTAACACAAGGAGACAGGCAAGCATGCTGCTTCACACAGGCAATTTAGAAAAAAAAAAACAATTAACCGAGCATGTATGCCTTTGGACCAAGAGAGCTACGGTAACTCAGATATGAGGCTCTGAGCCAAAACATGTCCATGTGAAGGAACAGAGCATTTACTGCTGCAAACCAAAAAGGTAAACAAAGTGAAAACTCAAAACAATTTAATAAATCAGGTTTTTGCACTGTTTAACCAAAATCAACATTTTCCATCCAACATTTTTCCATCCGGAAAAATTGGGTTTGGAACTAAAATAAAATCACAAACGCAACTGAGTAAAACTAAGAAATGCCAACAGTTTTACCGTCACTTGTCTGCCATGAATATGACTTTTAAATGGCCTTAGATTGTTTTGTTTTTTAATGTTTTGCAGGTGTCACAATATTATCTTGGAACTGAGCACCTGAACAACAAAACATGCAGCGATACTGGCATCTGACCTTTGTGTCATTTTGTCAAAACACACCTTCTAACTTACAGTACAGTACATTTAATATTGATACAGTATGTGTGCAAGTCGTTTAAAATAGCACCAATTCACAGCAGAAAACATTTATAGTGCACGATACAAAGAAATAAAAAATCCAAATCATAAAATAAAATAAATTTATAAACATCCATCCATTTTATTTACTCGCTTCTCCTTTCCAGGTCACGGGGTCACTGATGCTTATGTGTAGCAGTCTCCGTGTATGAGGAGAGATCTCCAGTCCATCACAGGGAAGAGAACAGACTCTCTAGTTTACTTGTGGACTTGGGTATGTCTGAGTTAATCACTACAATGATCTGGCTCACCTGAGTCATTCACATTATTAATGTATACTAATTAAATAATAAATCCAAGAAAAAACATACCAAATTCCAATACACACAAAAATATATGGAAAAATACGAGAAGACAAATAAAACAGGTTTGGACTTCTGGGATGTGGATCAGCTGTAACTGATAATTAGATGGCACCACAGCAGCAAGAAGACTAATTGTTCTCATCAGATTAAGGGAATAATTGTGTGTAGATACATCATCAAAACATGGCAGAGGCAAATTTGATCAGAGCAGATGTTGAATTAATTGGTTTTGAGGCTGATTGCATTAATGCTCTGAGTCTATTAGTGATACAGACTAGTAATTAACACCATGCTTCTAACTCACACATTGGCAGTGATGTTTTTTCACACAAACTTGCACATGTTGGTGTGCAGCAAACACAAAGAACTTCAATCACACAATACAATTTCTTACTTTTCAGTACATCATGGCTTTTAGCTCAAAAAAGAAAATACAAATAGAGGGCTTGGAGGCGCACAATGCACTTTAGTACTGATCAAACACATTTATGTATACCCGAATGGTAACATTTTCATTGTCTACCTTTCAGTATTTCAAATCAAGTCTTTTTTTACTCAGCAAGAATGCCCTATGATTTATTTTTCTCTTTTTTTTCTCTTGACTAAATAATTAAATTAAGAAGTTATTAACCGGATTCTGTTCCTGTCTTTGATTTTATACGTCTACCTTATAATGTTTTGCTAGTTTTTTGATACTTTGTTAAAAAAAAAAAAAAAATTTTTTTTTTTTTTCTCTCTTTTTGTTTTCTATTGTTTATTGTTTGTTTGTTTATTGTTTAATGAAATTCTATCACTGCTGTTCATTGTTCTTTAGTTTTAGCAGGTCGCTTTCGTAAATGAGCCCATGAGGTTCAAAAGATTTACCTGACTAAATAAAGGTTGAATGAAAAAACCATTTTTCAGGTTTCAGTATTTCATGTTAAACACAAAATGATCAAATTGTGGTGAAATAAAGAACAGAGTAAGGGTACAACATAAAGCATCTTCATTCAAACACAGGTGACAACTAGAAACAACAGATATTGTACAATCATAATGTTCAGTAACTAATGATCCCACAAATCTGGGAGACTGCCACAAAGTGAAGATTCAATGTAATCTACTGGCTTCCGTAGATAGATAACTTTACTAATTGGCTTTTTATATAGTAAGTGAATGTTTCTGTACAGTGCCCTGAGGTGACTTCTGTTGTGATTTGGCACTATATAAATAAACTGAATTGAACAAATGACAGAGAACTGAAGGCTTTCTTAAAGACTGGAGAATAATAAACAACAAAAACATCTGAGAACAATAATCAGCAGAAGACAGACAGAGGAGCTGGAACCAAGAGAATACAGACTGAAAAAAGCCACACCAACGCATTGGAATGACTACATAGGTGAGGACAGGAAAACATACATCATGACAAAAATAGCTGCAGGTGATGAACCTGTGCAAATAAATAATCCAGCAGCAGCCTGAGATCAGACTAATTCCGTAAAGTTGGTGATAATACAAGTTAAAGCTCCAAATCTGTAATAAAAGGGTCAAAGAGAATGTGGAGATGTGATCAATTTGAATGACTTAAAAGGGAACGGGATTCTTACATTTATTTTTACAAAGTATTTTTGTTGCATTCACCTAACAATATGAGAGACCTCTGTCTCTAGTGTTAAAGTGGTGTGCTTTCCACACATTTCCACAGTCCATCAATGTGCACATTACACAAAGCCTTTGCAACTAAAACACAATAATAACTATCATTGAATCTCTTGACTACGCAACAGAAAAACAAGAACTTACTGAAAATCTGAATTCTGAATATCAGTTAAAAGCTGATAAAACCATGGGGATGTTTTCAAATAGAAAGTTGGTGACAGCAGTTCTTCCTCCTTTTTCATCAATTTGATTCAATTCAAAAATACTTTATTAATCCAAAAGGGAAATTAAATGTTGTAACTCGTTATCCTCGTTTATAGATGCTGATAGCTGTAGGCAGGAAGGATCTCTTGTAAGAGATCTGGTTTTTTTCAAGATGGCGCTAGTGTGTGTGGCTTGCCTTCTCTCGCTGTTTGTGTTCGTGCTGTTTTTATTTTTTATCACCAGTGCCAGTTCACTGCTTGTGTATGATTGCCAAACATTGTTGGATCTTCGTCTCTCTGCCAAGGATTTAGTGAAATTCGACTCTGATTGTGGTGTTCATAAGACGTTTCAACAGTTTTCCTTCACTGGTCGGACACCTGCTCACCTCTGCCACACCCACGCTCCTCTCCCTCGGCGTAAACGCCGGCACCACCGGGGCAAATGCAGCGGACGACTGTTAAAGTTTAAAGCTTTCTTGGCATGATTTCCTGTGACCTCCCGGAGGAGAAATGGAGCGGTACCTGGGGCCTCATGTATCAACCATGCGTGCGCACAAAAACATTGCGCACGTCACTTTCCACGCAAAAGCCCGTATGTATCAAAACTGAACTGAACGTGAATATATGCGCATCCAGGTACATATCCACGCAAGCTCCCGAGCAGGCGTACGCACGTTTCTGTGGTTCTTGTTCCTTTGGCGACACTTACAGGTGTTTCAGAGAAACTGAAGCCCCACAGTCTGTGGTTGACTTTAAGAGCGGCTTGAAGACCTTTCTTTTCAACCGAGCATACTTTACTCCTCATGATTCTACTTTTGATCTGAGTTGATACTGTTGTTGATTTTAATTGTTTTATTATTTGTCTTATTGACATTCAAATATGTTGCACCTTGTAGCACTTTGAGATTTCCATTAATGAAAAGTGCGTTATAAATTGAATTCATTATTATTATTATTATTATTATTATTATTATTAACAGTTCAAGATGTGAAAATGATTAATATTCCCTCCAAACACACGATTAACAAGTATTACATCCACATGACGCAGTGGAATAAAGGACGCGCAACGTTGTGCCAAAAATAAATTTAACAGGAACGGATTCATTCAGCCTTACTGGAGGTTATAATAAATAGTGTAACACGCAGAGCATTTATTTAGAAACAGATATAGTTTTCCGATCTAGGATATGGCTTATCAGCCGTTTTCAGAAATAATAATTTTCCAGTTTGGCACTATTGCTGCGCTCTGGGGAGCCGTGCATCACGCGTGCATACAGAAGCAGCGGTCAAACTGTTCCACAGAGGGGGCTGCAGGTCGATCGGGACTGTGCAGTCCAGTCCACACAAAGCCGGATCATGTCCAATGGTCTCATCGATTCCAAAGGCTGAGTGGTCGCGCTTGGAGCGCGCGCGCACCCTCACCGGTGTCGACACGGCAGCTGGAGGTGTTTCATTATCTGCGTTTATTGTAGATTTCTCCAAAATGACACGTGAAAGTACACCTTATATAACTTGTAGGAGAGCAAAAGCTTCACAGACAGACTGCGCACAGGGCTGCGGGGCGCGCGCTGCGTCTGGAGACTCCAACATCATGTCATGAAAAGTCTCCACCAAGACGCACAGACACGTTTCTTCACATCATCTACATAAACAAAGATCTATGTTCTAGCAAACATCCAAGTAAGTTCCTCTGTGTTTACAGTAATAATGGTAATAAACTCGTGCGCAAAGTTAATATTTCCACACAGAATGAATGAATGAGCCGGTTCGCGCACCACAGCAGGGTGCGCGCGCACACAAATACCGACAATCACTCGTTCTTTGCATGATGAACACATTTTATTACTATTCTTACTTAGGATGTTTGTCCTCACTCATATTATATTGAATTCATTATTTTCCCGAATCTAGAAATCATTTCTGATCGCGCAGGGATCAAACAAACATGTCCTTCACACATGCAGGAAGTAATTTGCATCTGTTTAACATATGTAAATGTAGGCGTGTCAGGGGAGGTGTCTCACGTGCGCTCAGTTCCACGTCAATTGTGATGTACAAAAGGAATGTGCGTGGATTCAGGTGTACGCACAGTTTGATAAATCTGGATCTTTTTGTGCGTAGACACTTTTCTGGATTTCACCGTACGTCACTTTTCAGTAGGAAATCCACGCAGGTTTTTGATACATGAGGCCCCTGGTCTCTTTCTGAACCCACAGTTGCTGGACCCTGCTGACAGCTGGCTGGTGTGTATTGTCGGTTCGGATGACGTGGTCCACCTCCACGGCCCCTGTTCTCCCCGTCCTCACTGGCGTGGTGTCAATCCTTGCCATCTATGAGCCCTGCGTCGGGCTCCACAGACAGCTGCAGCTTCAGATGCGCCGGCCCCTGCCAGGTTCGGCCTTGTTAATGGAAGATCACTATCAAATAAAACTTTCATCTTGAGGGACTTCTTCATGTCCCGTGATTTGGATTTCTTCTGTGTGACGGAAACATGGCTGAGAACCGGCGAGCCCACAGCTCTTATTGAACTGTCTCCACCTGATTGCTGCTATTTTAATTCCCCGCGCCTGTCGGGTCAGAAAGGAGGAGGAATAGCAGTGGTTTTTAAAAATGATTTTAAATGCCAGCCGATCTGCCTGCAGTCTTCTTTTACAAGTTTTGAACATTGCTCATTTGAAATCTGCCACTCTCATGTCATCTTGTGTGTCGTCATCTATCAATCACCCAAACACAACAAGGATTTTATAAACGACTTTTCAGAATTTCTGGCTGACATCCTGCCCAAATATGACTTTGTTCTTGGAGATTTTAATATTCGTGTCGACTTTCCTGAAGAGCCCATCTCCAGGAGATTTTCAAACGTTATCGACTCTTTTAACTTTGTGCAGTCCATGTCCCAGGTGGAAAAAGGACAGGCTGCATGTTTCTTTTGATATTTTCAAAGAGAGCCTGTTACACTATCAAAAACTGAAAGTTATGCACCATAACTCACGTTCTCTGAAGGAAGGGAACAAGGTGCAACAAACCTGAAGTAATACAATCACGCCTTAAATAAGGTAGGTGGGCGTCAGCAATAAAGCCCTGCCCTCTTTGCATAAAAGGGGCTGACACCCAACCTTCTATCTCAGGGTGCACTTCACCGATCTTGGGCATTGAAACGGCAAACATGTGTTGCACCTCGTTCCCTTCCTTCAGGGAACGTGAGTTACGGTACATAACTTTCAGTTCCCTTATCAGTCAGTACACTCAGCAGCGGCGGCCGCCACTAGAGGGCGCTAGGGATGCAGCCCCTCCTTGGAACTGCAGCTCTTCACCATTTGAAGATTTAATTTTTTTTTAATAAAAATGAAATAATAAAAAAAAAATCGAAATGTATGCACAATGTATGCACACAATCAATAACTATCATTGAATCTCTTGACTACGCAACAGAAAAACAAGAACTTACTGAAAAGTAGCCTGGTTTAAACCAGACCCTTTGTCCTTCACTTCGCTTTGGACTAGGGTCTGGCATCTCTGCCATAGACAACGATTTCTCCTGGAGATTTTTGAATGGACCAATCAGAGAACAGGAGGCAGAGTTTTGTTAGTTTAGTCTGGTGAGGTCCAGGCTATTCAGATAAATTGCTCAGAAACCACTCGGTGGATATTTTTTCTGCCACCAGTGTGTAATTATATGTCTTTAATTTACTGACTGTTGGCCTAGATGAAACATTTGAGATAAAATTCGATTTTTTATCATTTATTTTCGTAGCGCACCCGAGGCTGTTTGGAAAATATCAAACCGAAACTATTTAATATCCAGCAGATTTGACCATTTCGTGAATTGATTTAGGAACTGTTAAGCTCAGGAACACTTCTGATATAACGTCAGCGGTGAAATATATTTTTTCTCAGCAGAGAAATAATAGTTTTTTACCTTGTTTTGATGAAAATTCGTTCGTGGCGGCAGCCATTTTGAATGACGACGTCAGTCGACATCGTTCAAAACTCCGCCTTCTGCTCTCTGATTGCTCAGGAACACTTCTGATATAACGTCAGCTATGAAATATATTTTTTCTCAGCAGAGAAATAATAGTTTTTTACCTTGTTTTATTGAAAATTCCTTCGTGGCGGCAGCCATTTTGAATGACGACGTCAGTCGACGTCGTTCAAAACTCCGCCTTCTGCTCTCTGATTGGTCCGGTCAAAAATCGGCCGGAGAAATCCTTGCCTATGGGAGGAATCCCAGACTGTGCAGTGAAGGGAAATGAGAATTGAGCGGAGCTGTGCAGGAAGGCGAGGGCCAGGCTAACTGAAAAGTAATTTAATTTAATTTAAGTAATGATTGTTTGTTTCAAAAAACATTTTCTGATTGTGACGTACTTCCGGTTCCCCGCTGGGCACCGCCTGCGGCTTTTCCATTGAATCTAATTATAACTAGCGCGCTAGTGCATGCGCAGTTTATGTCCCATCTGTCCAAAACTATTGGACTGTACAGGTTGCATTTTCCGTCGCCCTCGAGCCTGGACTTGTCTCGTGTATCGCTGCGGTTCGCGTGTTTCCGGTCCGAGGAGGAGGGGCCGGAGTGGGGGACCATCTCTGTTCAGAGCTGATCACACGGCGACGTTGAAACAGCAGTAATTATTAATGGTGCCTTTCTACACAGGTAAGCAAGTAATATTAAGTGAGTTTAATGAATCGCTAAGCAAAGTTTGAGCTGATCTCATCTGTGTGCGTGACGTGGTGTGCGTGTTGCGGTCAGTCAACAGTAGCTAGCTACTAGCTGTGCTTATGTTGTGTACTGTACAACATTATAAAAGTTGCTAGTTGTTATGAACCCGAATGTCTGAAGACGACTCCTGTCTGTCCATCTTCAGCTCATGTCATGAACTGTTTTACTCCTCAGAGTGTCTGTGTTAAAGGTTCAGTATGTAACATTTTTTATAAACATATTTCTTCACTCTGCCACATCTCCTGACAGTAGCTAAAAGACAGATACAGTAACTGCTAAGCTTCAGCAAAAAGAGGAAAATATTGATGAGTAGCAAAACACTAAAAGTAGCAATTTTTTTGCTGAAAGTATCAAAATGCTAGTTAAAAGCAGTGGTGGACTGGAGAAAGTACTCAAACACTGTACTTAAGTAAAAGTACAAATAAACAGACAAAAATGTACTCTAGTGTAAGTAGAAGTACCACATTAATGTTTTTACTTAACTGAGTTGAGAGGAGATAAATCAGGTCTTCGTGGCAAAAAGTGAACAGTTCATGAATATATCTGTGTGACCTATCTGTTTGTTGGTACTCATTTAAGTATAGAATAAATATGTATAAGGTGGCCAAGGCATATCAAATTTAAATTGCCAGACTTCACCTTGCACAGGCACAGTGACTACGGTAGAGTTGCCAACTCACAGCAAGAATTTTGCCAGATTGCCTCCTGAGTTTGTTTTCTCTGTGCATGCATAGGATTTATCTTTTTTTTTTT
>JBBPBX010012917.1:0-10769 GCA_038048925.1 Garcialebias charrua
TTTTTTGATAATCTGTTCATATTAATGTTTCCCCAGAGGTTTTCATTTATTTGATAATATGGGATGGTTTTATTTTAATAAAATGTTTTTTTCAACATTCACCAATTTTGTTTTTACTAAAGTACGAGCTGTGAGTTGTAGATGAACGAATGAAATTAAAACAGATACACAAATATTCTCACAAAGAATAACTCAACACTAACAGATAATATAGTGTACTACTGTAACTTTATTTACACATAACTACAGAAACACTTGGTTCATTGTTATCCTTTTTTTTTCAAACAATATGTTCATTTGAACAGTCAGAAAAAATATTAAATTCATTGATTCATTTTCATCTCAATGCTCTGGCCAGTTGTAGTATTTCTGCATATTTTGATGTCTTGATGCACAAACGTAGCTTTCTGCAGCATCAGTCCTGATGTTCTACAGATCCTGAAGATGTCTCCATCTGTTGTTTAACAATATCAAGGTTTGTTCTCCTCCACCTGGGTCCACTCTTCAGGTGAAGACATTTCTGTGAATTGATGATAAAACACACAGACACACACAGTATATATTATATGCAGTATACTGTATATTAAGACAATGGGTCAAACTAATGTCTTCAGACTCCACCACCTCCTCGTGCACGCTCCTGGATGTCCAGGTGTTGTAGGTCTGGACGCAGGGGACATCTGGGTCCATTATGGGCTGAATGCTGCATCCACTTTGTCACTTCCCTCATCAGAACCACAGAAAATCAACAGATTTACATCAAAGAATATTGTTGAGTACTATTCTTTTTGTTGATGCAATCTTACCTGCTGTGATGTGAAAGTCTGGGTTACTAGTGGTTCAGGAAGAGCCTCAGGTGATGGACTGGAGACCTGGAAACCTGAAAACACAAACAAAATAAAATAAAAGAATAATATATTTAACAGATATTTTAAAAGGGACTAATTTTTTAAACTATAAATTAATGTTGAATAATTATTAGAAACATTAACTAATATATTACCATTTCAGTGCTGTGAAAACGATTTACATGCTGTAGAATTCCTTCTGCCTCTCAACTATCAGCTGCTGTGTCCTCACAGAGCTGCTGCACTTCCTGAAGTGAAAAGTCTCCAAAAACCAGCAGGAGCTGAAAAAAAATTATAACCTGCTGTTTACTGGAAATAACTTTGGCTTCTCTGAAGACAAACCGCTAAAATATAAAGTTTTAAATGGCTAAATTGGACGGATCGCGTTTGTATCTTGTCCATTGTAAACAAGGTGCGCAGTTGACGCGAGTCTGGAAGTGACGTCATAATCGCGCGACGGGAAACCCCGTATTTATCGTGTGAAAAAAAAGGCGCTAATTTTAAACTGTTTTTGAGAGGAATTTTCATTCATTTCACATTGTTTTAGCAAAAACGATCAGAGGTCAATCTTAATATATATATATACAGTATTTTCTGGTGTATAGGTCGCACCTGTGTATAGGTCGCATTGTCCAATTATCACCAATAGATTGGAAAAATCCCTAGATAGGTCGCACTGGTGTATAGGTCGCACCTACGTTTAGCTCTGCTGCAAATGTCTGCCACAGGAGCGCACAGCAAGGCTTTTAAGAAGATTAACACTTAAAAACAATTATTTGTTTGATAAAAATTATAGCAAATATATGTCTGAGCTGAACTTTTCCTTAATAAATGAACGTAATTGTGAAATGAGCTGGATTTAAAAATTTGTTTCACCGAAAGTGATAACAAGCCATATATAGGTCGCACCTGAGTATAGGTCGCAGGCCTTGAAAAAAACATAAAAAGGTGCGACCTATACACCGGAAAATACGGTATGTTGTGCCATTTTATGGAAAGTTAAAAGATGATGTCAAGGGAGCTTTAATTTACTGTTGAGATTTTTAGTGTGTCAGTCACATTGATATACGCTAGGTTATAATCAATTTTAGCAACTGTTTATGACAATTTTATTGAATTTCCTAATATGATATTAAGAAAGTTTCTTTTTCTCTGTGTTTTGTCCTCTCTATCGTAGGTTTGGAGCCATAGACAGGACCCCATGTGTTGTACACACACTGCAACTCGTTGTGAACATGGTCCAGAAAGATGCAAGTATAAACCGACTGCTGGGCAAAGTTAGACTGCTTGTCAAGCTCTTTCGCAAGTCGTCAGTGGCAACACAGCGTTTGCTCCAGGTATGTCAACTAACTGTGGTCAATGACTGCCCTACTAGATGGTCCAGCACATATATGATGATATCACGACTTCTCCAAATCAAGGACTCAGTAGTTCAGGTTGCAGATGAGATGAACTGAGACTGTCTACTGCCAAGTGAGTGGCAGAAGTTGACTGCTCTTAGAGATTTACTTCTCCCCTTCGCTGAGCATACTCAGATGCTCCAGAGCGACACACAGTCTTTATCCCTTGTGTTGCCTACCCTTCTGGACTTACACGTAGGGGTGAACGATTAATCGCATTTGCGATTATCTCGCGATATGTTAAAACGCGATTCTCTAATCGCACGGGCTGCGATTTGACTGGTCACGTGACTTGGTAGTGAGCTGCTCTGGCCACGTGCAGCTCTGAATGGAGCAAGGAGGAGACTACGCTCCAACACTGTTGCTTCAGGCTCGACAGAAGTCATAAAAGTTATAAATTCAGGTAAGTTAGCTTGTGTAAACGTGTATCTGAGCTTAGAGGCTGAAACACAGAGACTGCGAGCTGGTCACGTGACTTAGTGGCCGCGCCGAGCAGCAGGAGCTCAGCTGAGCGAGCAAAACAGAGCAGGGCGGAGGAGGAGACTGTGCTCCAACACAGTTGCTCCAGGCTCGACACAAGTCATAAAGGTTATAAATTCAGGTAAGTTAGCCCATTTAAACGTGTATCTGATCTTAGAGGCTGAAACACGAGACAGCGGAAGATAAACAGAGCACGAGCTGGTCCAGGGCTGTTGTTGACGGTGCCCTGTTAGCAGCTAGCTCTGCAAGCTAAAGTTCTTCGCGAAAAAGCTCATTAATTATCTGATTTAAAAAAAAAACAGTTGTGTCGTTAGTGATATGAATTAATACAGAACCAGTAAAACACACGTTTTGCGCAAGCTGTTTTTTTTTTAACTAGTGGTGGTGGTGTTGTTGTTAGCTTAGCTTTAGCATAGCTATTTAGATGAGGTGATGCATTTTCTCATTACGTGTATTACCAAACCTGGTCGTGATGTCACGACTATTATATTATCCTTATTGTCCGTTTTAAATAAAAATGTTAATTATTATGTTCAGTAATGTGAAGCTATTTAGTTATCACGTTTTGCATTCTCTTAACATTGATAAACTGGGAAAAGCTAAAACCTCTACATTGTTTTTAACTAACAAGATTTTTCAGGTCCTCAATTTTTGCACAAGTGAGAGTGGAGGATGTGAATGTGTGTATTTATTTTTTATTTTGTATTACAGGACATGTACTAAAGGATGGCAGTGTCTCTCCCACAGTTGGAAGAAGGGCAGCAATGACTGAAGAGGGATCTCAAACTTTCTGGACACAGCCTCATCACTGAATGTCCAACAAGATGGGGATCCAAAGGATTGCCAGGGTGCTAGAGCAGCTTAAAACCATTTCAGGTGCTGTCAGGTGACTGTTATGCACACTCCCTTATCCTAACCTGGCAACCTGAGGTGTTGGAGTCTGTTCACAAGGCTCTGCATCCTGCTGTTACTGACTGACTACATGTTTACATTATTGTTCCAAGAGTTGTTCTTTTTTTTTTTTTACATCTAAAAGATTTAATAAGAACAGATACTAGTTTATTTAGTGTTCACTGAGTTTGAATTCCCAGAACGAGTTGGTTAAAGCAGATTCTCTGTTTTTTGCACTTTATTTTTTTATGATGTTACTGGCTGGAAAGCAGTAAGTTTAAATTTTTTTATATCTAATTTTTTACATTTATTTATTAACTGTCATGTGAAGTTCAGACAGTAGTTAGGAAATTCACTTAACATGTTTACTATTATGTTTATGAAACAAGAAAAAATAGAAATGGTGAAAAGAAAAGGCATAGATTTGTTTGCTTTATTGTAATCTCTGCTTTAAATAAATCTGACATTGTTTATTATAAAACAGATTAATTTATTGCTTCTGTTTGTTGAAAAATACTTGAGAAGGTTATTTTAAAAAAATAATCGCATTTTAAATCGCAATCGCAATTAATAGAAAAATAATCGCAATTAGATTATTTTCCAAAATCGTTCAGCCCTACTTACACGGTCATCTATCTGAGTTCCCCAACGCTCAAGGTTCTACTTTCAAGGACTTAGCTTCCCTGGCAAATAAGATGAAGGCAAACATGGACAAACGGTTCAGCTGCTTTCTTGATCACGCTGATTCTAAGTTTTCACCCCTCGTTGCTGCTGCTTGCTACCTTGACCCGACAGTTGCACCTGAAGCAGTCCTTGAAAATGAAGATGAGCAAAGTGAGGCACTTCTGGGAAAAGCGGAAGAGTACATAGCTCAGCTGGTGCCACCTGTTTTACAAGAAGATGAGGCTGAAGAGAAGTCAGGGGAGGAGGGAGAGGAAGAAACCAAAGAGGGACCACAGAGAAAGCGGCCCAGATTCAAGTTTTTGTCAAGTCGGCCATCCAGATCTGGCTTCTCAAAGCCGTGTGTCAGGTAGGAAATGAAGAAATTCAAGGAGCAGCTGTCACTGCCTATAAACCAAGAGACTGCCCTTGAATTTTGGGCTGCACAGGGGGATTCTGTGTATCCGAGCATAAACCTATTGCATTAGATCTTCTGGCCATGCCAGCATCTCAAGCATTTGCTGAGAGGGTCTTTAGTAGGGGTGTAACGGTACGCTAAAATCACATTTCGGTTCGGTTCAATTACAAGGAGGGTTCGGTTCAGTTAATTTCGGTACAAAAAAAAAGACAAAATAAAGACTTACAAAATGTTTATTTTGAAAATATGCCAAAAATATGTTTGTATTGTATTGTAGTAATAAATAAAAGTGACCCATTTGGATTATATTTTAAATAAACAGCACTCTACAATAAATAAACTATATGAACAATAATAAAAATCTTAATAAATACAATAACAGTCAGAACCAGAACAATAAGCAGCAACAGACTGTTTACAGTCTAACTAATCAAGTTTTTGTCCAGTAGCAGCAGTGTGGCTGTATTTGTCCTCATTACTGTACTCACAACCTCTTCTTGGTGGGACAGGTCCTGGAAAAGTTCAGAGTTCAGTTCAGTCATCACACACTTCTTAGCTGCAGGTGGATTTCCCTGAAGTGGAAGAGAGAGCAGCTACCTCTGTCACAGACTGGAAATAAAAAACAAAAGAGGTAAAAAAAACAAGTTAATAAGATTATGATTTAAAAAAAAAGATTATTTAGATAATAATAATAAAAGAACAATACCTCTTGAACGGTTGAATCGCTCACTCTTCATCATCATGGCAGGGCTTTAATCTGGTCCAGGGCTTGTTGACAACATCAGTTAGTTTTTTCATAAAGAGCTGAACTTTTTGAAGTGTTGACGTGATGAATGTCTCATAGCGACGCTCAGTAACTTTAAAGCCTGCGCATATAACAATTCAGACTTAGATCCAGATCTTTAAAAACTCCTACAGCTTGTGTTATTGCTCTGGACCGCTCTGATTACCTGATGAAGTAGTTTTAATGCAGCTACTGTTTCTTCGTTCACGTTCGGATGACATAGTTTCTAGCGCGTTCACGTTAGACGTGTTGCTGCTGCAGAGTCTTCATGAAACAAAGTCCACACAGCTTTGAATGTGCGCTCGTCTTTTAACAAGAAAGCGTTCAAACAGGAGACCGCACGAGATGCTAACGGCTAAAAGCTGCGCGTGCTGCGCGTGCCGCGCGATAATTAGGCATGTAACGGTACAAGTGGGTGTACCGAACCGTTTCGGTACGGCACGTTCGGTTCGGTCCACCTGCGTACCGTTTCGGTTATTTTTTCACTCATTAAACGTTTTTTACGGGGGATATATGCGCCAGGGAACTAAAAATTCCTAGGCATGTTGTAGCACGGCGCTATTACTGTATCTTGACACACGCGCAGCTTTTAGCAGGTTAGCTTCTCGCTGCGGTCTCATGTTTGGGAACGTTAAAGACGAGCGCAAGTCCAAAGCTGTGTGTGTGGACGTTTGGTGCCGACGTGCAGAGGAGCGGAGCGCTGCGCCACGAGAGAACCAACTAGATTAGATCTGCAGCACGTTTTTTTTTCAACACGTAACTCTGTAACGGACTTGAAACAACTTCATCCCAATGTAAAAGTCTCTTCTAAAAGCAAAAAGAGCAGCTTGTTGCAAACAACAGCATTAACGTTGGAGCCAAGATGGTCTAGTGGCAGGGCTTTTGACTTGGGACCCGAAGGACGCGGGTTCGCGCCCCGGCCACTACCCACCTTGGGGTGTCTATGAGTGCACACCTATTTCTCCAGCTCCCCGGGCGCTTTCGGGCTGCTCACTGCACCACCTGGTAGGTGGTTGGGTTAAATGCAGAGACGAATTTCGTCTGTGTATGGGAAACATACGCAGATGACAGGAAAAGACATTATTATTATTATTAAAACAACTTCATCAGGTAAATCTGAACAGTCCAGATCAATAACACAAGCTGTAGAAGTTTTTTAAGCTCTGGACTGAATGTTGTTGATGTGCACTGCAGGTTTTAAAGTTTGTGAGCTCCACTACAACATCCATCATGTCAACACTTCAGACAAAAAAAGTTCATCCCTTTATGAAACAGCTAAAACTGATGTTGTCAACAAGCTCTGAAGCTGATTAAAGCCCTGCCATGATGATGATGACCTCATAACAACCGTTCAAGAAGAGGTATTGTTGTTTTATTAATATTATTATCTACATAACTTTTTAAAATTTAAAGTTATAACCTTATTGACTCTTTTTTTTTTTACCTCTGTGTTTTATTTCCAGTCTGGGACAATTAGCAGTTTCAGGGAAATTCACCACATCACCTCCAGTGTGTGACTGAACTCTGAACTTGTCCAGGGACTCCCTGATGCATGCTCAACAATCCAGGTAGAAAAATCTAAAAAGCTAAGTCTGGTCCTCTTCCCTCCTGGGGGGAGCAGGTCCAACAAGAGGTTGTGTAAGTAATGAGGACAAATACAGCCACACTGCTGCTACTGTTGTTATTGAGATGATTTTCTCCAGCACTGGAGATATTCACTGGAACTAGATTTGTGCTTTTGGCAGAAAATGTGGACAAGTTGGTCTTTTTGGAAAAACACTTTAAACTTGATTACAGTAGTTAGATTGTAAACAGTCTGTAGCTGCTTATTGTTCTGGTTCTGACTGTTATTTTATTTATTAAGATTTTTATTATTGTTAGTATTTATTTATTGTAAAGAATGCCTTTTATTTTAAATGTCATCCAAATGGGTCACTTTTATTTATTTTTATATAAACATATTGTTTACTTGGCATATTTTCAAAATAAATGTTTTATAAGTCTTTATTTTAATTTTATTTATTTTTTTGTACCGAAAAAAAAAAAACGAACCGAGCCCTCCTTGTAATTGAACCGAACCGAAATGTGATTTTAGCGTACCGTTACACCCCTAGCGATAATAGCTCAGTGATGAAACGCGCCCAGGAAATTTTGTTCCGCGACGCATATATTCCCCCATTAATAACGTTTAATGAGTAAAAAAATAACCGAAACGGTACGCAGGTGGACCGAACCGAACGTGGTGTACCGAAACGGTTCGGTACACCCACTTGTACCGTTACATGCCTAGTCTTTAGCATTACAGGTGACCTCAGTCGTGGCCGTCGAAATAGAGCAAGAGTCATTTTAGAGCAAAGTGCTTTCCTTAAACTGAATCGAGGTCGTTAAACTTAATTTGCATACCCACCTCGTTACCAAGCTTATTAGTGCAGGTGAAGACATGTTAAAATAGTGTTCTGTTTGGACTTTTTTCAACACTGCACAAAGGGTAGAGCCCCCATCTATTCTAAACAATGTTATGGTAAACATTTTTGTTGTTTATTTCATACTTACTTTAAAGACCAGATACAGACTTATTCATTTTAGATTTCAAAACTTCCAGTGGCATGTTTCATACTTTAAGAGAATAAGAAGAGATACTGTATATTTTATTATTTTGGTTTAGAATGTTTGCATAAGTTAAAGATACCGGTAGTCAAAGTTTAGGACAGTCTGTTTTTTATGTCTTCATTGTCCTAGCTGAAAAGTTTGAGTTTAACATGTGTGTTCCCTTTTTATAATATTGGGCATTTGTTGTACTTCATTGCAAATTTTGAGAAATAAAGCCACAAAGTGAGAATGTTTTTGTTTTGGCATTTTTGGAGTACCAGTACAGTATTTGGGAATTTTTGTTTAGTTTCAGCTTCTTCTGCTATTTTAGCTACTATTAAGCTGTTTTATGCTAATTTAGGCTTGTTTCAACCAATTCCACATTATTTGCACTTATTTCAACTTTTTCCAGCCTAATGCTGCAAAATTGTACTCTCTCTTCTAATTTCTAAGACATTTAAGCTTCTTTCTGCTATTTTAGATAAAAAATATATATATATATATATAATAATATTCAGCTGTTTTTTGCTAATTTTTGAACAAATGGCATTCACACATGCATTTTCACAGGAAATGCAATTTCTCTTCTGAATCTGCTCTCATATGACTTAGGGCCAGTTTACACGGCGCATATTTTGAGTGTAACCGCTACTTTCTCTTTGCGACTTTAATCGCCTACACGACGCTGCTGGCCCCCCTCTTTGACTCCGATACTTTTCTGATCCTGCTCTCAAGGTGGAAGTTTTTCGCTGACCCCCCGTTGATAATGTAAACATCTCCCGTGGAGCTTTTGTTTGAACACATGCACGCAGCACGCACGCGCAGACAGCCGGCATTTTAACAATGGCGGTGGACTGGACAGTGGACACACGCACCACTTTCTGAACTATAGCTGATGGAATATATTTTGATTCTCATATTTAATTATTCTACACCTTACCTGCATCTGTGTTGGAAGAGAGCAGCTGCCTGGATCCAGTTGTCTGTTAACGAGGCAGTCGGACATTTCACGTGTCACGCTGCACTATAACATACTAAATGTGCTATATATTAACAGTTTAACAATAATAAACAGTATTTATGTTAGCGTGGGAGATATTTACATTTATCTGAGCTAAATGAAGCTATCTGGACTCGTTACGTCATGCCTAACATGCTGCATGTTGAAAATGAAGACACCAGGTTGATTTTTAATTTATTTATTTATTCAACACCACAAACTCATGTCACAAACACTGAGAATTAAATTGAACACTTTTAAAAACACGTTAACCGAACTTTAATGAACTGGACTCTGTTGTTTTCATCCTGGTGGAAACTGGACCCACATCCGAACCGCCGGTCCGCTTCGTGGAACAGCTTCGACCTCGCAGGAAAAAAATAAAAATAAAACCTCAGTTGGTTGTTCTGTGATCGAACTAAACACAAGGAAACATTATTAAGAACATTGTTTACCTTGTAGCGCTGCTGGAAATCAGCTGATTCTCACGGACTAAAGTCAGACATGTTGACGCGGTTCTGGTTCTGCTCAGCAGCTGGTGTGGAGCTTGTTAGATGAAGCGGTCCCACTTGGTGTCAAATCTGTCGACTCTTATCCAAATTCCAGCTTTAACTTGTTGTTAACTTGTTGACAACTTGTAGTTAGCTGAACTTTTAGCCAGAGAGGAAAACAGGCTGCCTCGTCTGCTCTGTGCAGGCATGCGCAGTAGTGAAGGTTCCAAAAATCACAGCGCCATCTAATGGCCCAGCATGGTAACTACAGTGAAATCATGAGGACGGGGGGTGGAGGGGGAGAGAGTCGTATCCACAGAATTCGACCGTGTCAACGCAAAACTTTTCACCTAATTAAGGGCCAGTTTACACGGCGCGTATTTTGAGTGTAACCGCTACTTTCTCTTTGCGACTTTGCTTATCGCCTACACGACGCTGCTGGCCCCCCTCGATGACACCGATACTTTTCTGACCCTGCTCTCAAGGTGGAAGTTTTTCGCAGACCCCCCGTTGATAATGTAAACATCTCCCGTGGAGCTTTTGTTTGAACACATGCACGCAGCACGCACGCGCAGACAGCCGGCATTTTAACAATGGCGGTGGACTGGACAGTGGACACACGCACCACTTTCTGAACTATAGCTGATGGAATATATTTTGATTCTCATATTTAATTATTCTACACCTTACCTGCATCTGTGTTGGAAGAGAGCAGCTGCCTGGATCCAGTTGTCTGTTAACGAGGCAGTCGGACATTTCACGTGTCACGCTGCACTATAACATACTAAATGTGCTATATATTAACAGTTTAACAATAATAAACAGTATTTATGTTAGCGTGGGAGATATTTACATTTATCTGAGCTAAATGAAGCTATCTGGACTCGTTACGTCATGCCTAACATGCTGCATGTTGAAAATGAAGACACCAGGTTGATTTTTAATTTATTTATTTATTCAACACCACAAACTCATGTCACAAACACTGAGAATTAAATTGAACACTTTTAAAAACACGTTAACCAAACTTTAATGAACTGGACTCTGTTGTTCATCCTGGTGGACACTGGACCCAGATCCGAACCGCCGGTCCGCTTCGTGGAACAGCTTCGACCTCGCAGGAAAAAAATAAAAATAAAACCTCAGTTGGTTGTTCTGTGATCGAACTAAACACCAGGACACATTGTATTAAGAACATGGTTTACCTT
>JBBPBX010012917.1:11565-22404 GCA_038048925.1 Garcialebias charrua
ATACAAAACAACAACTTCCGACTATGACGCCCCCTCTACTTTCGTCATGTGTCACGTGACTCCAAAACCGCACGTTTTTTTTAGGCTCTGTTTTTTCCCCCTGATTTGTGTCTGTAAGGCTATTGGTATTAATTTGGAAAGCAGGGAGGATTATCAAAATTACTTATTACCTCTAAATATTATGTTTCTGCCCAAAAAACTAACATGAAACATACACTTTAAGTCTGCCGGTCACAAAGGACCATCTCCATGTTCACACGTTGCAGCTGCCCCTTTATTATTCATGAAGGACATGCAACGCTCGAGCGGTAAAAGAGCAGCACATGACTTTCCTTACAAAGCTGCATCAGACTTGCTCCCACACAACAGTATCCCACTGGGTGAGACACCAATTGGAGTTAGGAGATCTGCTCGTTTACAAAAACAGTAGCCCCTCAATCCAATAAATCTTATTTTGGAGGGAAATAATAGCCTTCCTGTTCCGACTCAATCTAATAAAATTAATAGACTTCATCTGTCTTCGAGGAGACTCGATCAGTGCAGTCTGTTAACACATCAATATGGAGGCCCCCTCCCAAACCTGGTTGACCCTCAAAGGCTCACATAGGAAGTCGCAGTCCAGCCGCTTAGGCCAGGAACTGGAATTAATTCTAGCCTGTTAGCTGAAAAGGACAGGCTGATGGCTTCGGGCCCACCAGAGAATGTGGTGAAAACCATACAAAATGCCCGTGCCGGGTAAACACAGTCTCTATAAGCACAGAAGTGGCGCATCTTCGAAGCCTGGTGCTCAGAAAGAAATATCATTTCTTATGCTTGCGACTTGGCTCAACTACTAACTTTCCTTCAGGATTTACTGGAAAAGGGTCGTTCTTATTCAACGATTAAAGTGTTCCTTGCAGCTATCTCTGCTTGTCACAAGGACAAGAAGATTCTCAGTCATCCAGGATATGATAAAATCAAAAAACATTCAATACAGAAACACCTGGACTTTATTTGTAACAGAAGACATTTCGCTCTTCATCTGAGGAGCTTTCTCAATTCAAAGAGCAGAGTGTGGGGATCAGGTCTTATCTCAGCCTTTAAAACCTGATCCCCACACTTTGCTCTTTGAATTGAGAAAGCTCCTTGGATGAAGAGCAAAGCGTCTTCTGTTACAAATAAAGTCCAGCTGTTTCTGCATTGAAATTTTTTCAATTTTTAACGACACCTTCTTATCCACAGACACTGGTGACTCTGTGCTGCTTGTCCTATTGGATCTTACATCCGCTTTTGACACCATTGACCATGAGATCCTCATTGCTAGGTTGGAGCAGTGGGTGGGCATCACAGGGTCAGCTCTCAATTGGTTCAGATCCTACCTCACTGACAGATTGTTTTGTGTTTCCATCAAAGACTTTAGTTCTGCAGCAGTAGCACTTAAATGGGGGGTTCCGCAGGGGTCCATCCTGGGTCCTCTCCTATTCTCTTTATACCTGCTGTCACTTGGTGCTATTTTCCAGAAACACAACATACATTTTCACTTCTACGCCGATGACTGTCCAATTTACTTCCCCCTAAGACACAATGTTACATGCTCTATTCAACCTGACTGCCTGGCTGACATCAGGGACTGGATGGCTTTAAATTTCTTAAGTTTCAATGAAAATAAGTCTGAAGCCATGATGTTCCCTCCCAACGACACGATCACGAACCACTGCATCGACCTTTCAGCTCTAGCCCTGTCAGAAAAACAAAAAAGTCACACATCTGGGAGTGATAATGGACCCTTCCATGAAACTCAACAGTGTAGTGGATCAGATCCCTGATCACTGATACACTTTAAACACGTCTCTAAACTATATTTGAAGCACCTCTCACTCATTCCTGCAGAGAGACATTTTACCACTATTTTATTTCAGTAATATCAATCAAGACACATATTACATCAGAAAAGACTCTCTTTATTTTTACTTGTTTGATTCAGGTATAATCAAGGCATAACCTTGTGTTATTCATATGAACAAGTGTTAATTTTGATATATTGAATGATCATCGTCATTCTTTAATAGGCTGATGTATTCTTAATATGTGCATACATGAATCAGAATGCTGCCTAAAGTTGAAGTTTATGTCAAGCTGAGCTCCTCAGTTTTGTTAGAAGTTAGAACACAGTTTTAATCAGTTGTTTTATGAAGCTGGCTCCAGTCTAATCTGTTCTCTCTCTTCATTCTAAACAACTTCTTAAAAACAATCCTCTCTTCCAAGTGACCTTCATGCACTAACTCTTCCACTGATTCGTTTGGACCAATCGGGGAGGAACAGGTCACTGATCACAGATCCTTTCTTAAAGTTCTAAGCTTTTGCTGGAACTGTCAGAGTCGGTTGAGGACCTCAAGCCATGAGGTTCCCCAAAGAGCTGAATGAACGCCAGTCACACGCTAAGGACACGTCATTCAGTAAAAAGATTTATAACATGCCTGTTATAAATCTATTTCAAGCTGTGAAAAGCTTCACTTTATTGACATTCCTATAAGGAACGTCTTATCTTGAAAACAACACCAGGAGCTGCCGTCACTTCGGTTCGAGTCTTGGCACACGTCTGGAGACGCTGAGAACGTCAAACGAACTGACCAACTGGACCGAGGGAGATTGACCATCTTCACGAGGTAACAAAGTCGTCATATGCTTTACCAAGGGTACCAACGTGTAGCCGAGATCGGCCGGAGAGCTGCCATGTGTCTGGTTAAAACATTTCAAGATAATACCTCTCCTCATCCTCCATTTTCTCTTCACTGAAACTTTCTTACTTTAAGTAACTAAACTTTAAGTTATTGTGCCAGCAGAGATATAAGTTATTAACACCCATAACTTGTGTTCTGTTGTTCCTATGAAGTTACGGGTGCGTATACTTATGCTGAAGTTAATTATAGGAAAAATTATCAACCAATCATGTACAAATGTGTGATATAATTTATAATTATGTTAAATAAATGGTCCAGTCCTGCTGCACCAACATGTTTAACGTTTCCTGTGAATTACATCTGGTCTAGCCACAGAATTATTGATATTGATCTAAAAAGAGAGAACTCTTGAATATTGATGATAAGTTTGTGTCAGATAAAATCTACTCAAATCTTTCATCTGGTATATTGTACAGTCAGCAAAACTGACTAGTATATATCCCTACATAATGATGACCCATACGTGTTTAACTACAACAGTCATGTAAACATGATCGTTAAATCCCGTTTTTTCCAGCTTAGGCGACTGTCTAAGCTGAAGCCCATATTATACAAAAATAACCTGGAGACAGTAGGTAAGCTAAAGTCCATATTGTCCAAAAATAACCTGGAGACAGTAATACACACATCCATTACATCTAGGCTTGATTACTGCAATTCACTCCTGTTTGGTATCAGTCAGACCACCATTGCACGACTACAACTGGTCCAGAATGCAGCAGCCGGATTTTTAACCAGTACAGGCAAAAGAGAGCACATTACACCAGTCTTGGCCTCCCAGCACTGGCTACCTGTTCATCTTCGAATCCAGTTAAAAATTATCCTGCATGTCTACAAATCGCTGAACAGTCTTGTCACCCCCCCAACCCCCCAATCCCACACCCCCATCTCTCTGATTTGCTACAACCGTATGTCCCACCACGTTCTTTGAGGTCTGCCTTAAGTTCTAATGTTAAAAATCTTGGTATTAATTTTGATCAGGACATGTCTTTTACCCCCAACATTAAAAATGTGACTAGAACTGCATTCTTCCACCTGCGTAATATCGCTAAAATTAGAAACATAAAAATTATGCAGAAAAACTGGTTCATGCATTTGTCACATCTAGACTGGGCTATTGCAATGATTTATTATCTGGGTGTCTAAAACGTCTTTAAAACGTCTTCAGTTGATCCAAAATGCTGCTGCCAGAGTCTTAACAGGAGTTAGTAGGAGAGATCATATCTCTCTAGTTTTAGTTTCGCTCTACTGGCTCCCTGTCAAATCCAGAATATAATTCAAAATCTTACTTCTAACCTAAAAAGCTCTCAACAACCTAGCTCCATCTTATATTACAGATCTTGTTGTTCCATATTTTCCCAACAGCGCACGTTGCTCTCAGGCTGCAGATTTACTTACAGTTCCTAGAGTTTCCAAAAGCAGAATGGGAGGCAGAACTTTCAGTTCCCTTTCAGTTTGGTCTCTCGGTGCAACATATTTGCTATGGGAATTACGCCCCCGCGTGATTACCTGAAGGAATACATTCACGCCTTTTACGGTAGGGGGCGTCACCCCGCGCCAGAGGTACCGCCTTTTAGGTACTTAAGCGACTGACGCCCCTCCAACTTTCTCTTTTTTGCCCTTAACCTCGCAAAACCTGAACTACTTCTCTTCGCGGGACTTCTCTGCTACTCCATCGCTCAACCTGAGGTGAGCTCGCTCCCTGTACAGAGTGCACAGAGAATTTTTCCCTGCGTACTGCAGTCCAGCACATTTCTATAACCTCGAAGTTTTTCTTCTCCTTTCTCCACAGGTTGCTTCGCTCAACGGCGTTATAACTGTGCCACAACCGCTACCCCGGCTAACATCCTAGCGGGCTAGCCAGCAAAAGCGACACAACGGAGGAAACACTTGAACAAAGAAGAAAAAATATTCTGGAAGGACTCGCTCGCCTTATCTTGGACATGCCTCCGGAGAAAGGAAAGCCAAAGACAAAACTTCAAAGGAAAGCCGGCGGGACGGCGAGCCAAACCTCGCGCGCCTGCCCCAGTGGCTGTGGATTTTCCCTCGCAGTAATGGAAACCCATGAGGCCTGTCCAGTCTGCCTGGGTATATTTCATGCAAGACAAGCGTTGGACGCGCCCGATTCTTGCCCACACTGCAGCCAGATGCTGGATACGGTGCTACGGCATCGGGTGGACCTCGTGGCTAAGGCCATGGGAAGCTCAGCTGGTCCACAGGACCCAGACATCATGGAGACCCTCACTCTGACCCCGGAGCTCAAAAACATGGCTCTACACGATAGCACGCGCGTCGAATGGGGCGACAGCCCTGACCCGCTCGCTCCCATGGTGGAGCTAACAGTCGAGTTAGACACAAGAGGCATGATGAAGGAAGACGAGATCTCCATCTCAGCCTCGGGCGAATTTTCAGCGGGGGAACCAGAACTCAAAATCGAGGATCCGGGAGAGGACCTCTCCAGGACCCCGGTGCCTGTGCTCCCTGAAACTGACTTCTCCATCTCTGCCCTGTTCGACCTGTGCCACAGAGCAGCGGACGCGCTGAACATTCCCTGGCAAGAGCCTCCGCCTCGCCAACAGGTCACGAGGATGGTGGGGAACTACTGTGTTCCCGGACTTCCTCACGGAACTGACCCGCACCTGACCCGTACCTGGCCTCAGCCACGAGCGCCCATGCTCCTTCCTCTCTCACAGTTCCTCTACGTGGAAGGCATGGATGAGGCGGGAATAGCCAACGCGCCTCAGATTGAGGACACATTGGCGTCCCACCTAGCTCCCAAGCAGTGTTGTTTTTGTTGACGTGACGTTAACGAAAATTTTTCGTCAACGCCCCCTTTTTTCATGACAATAATGAGACTGTAACTAAATAAACTTTGCTCTTTAATGATTAAAACATGACGCAATTTGTGTGAGTTTTCGTTGACGAGACGAGACTGAACGAAAATGTTAGTCTGTGGTCCGTCAATAATTTATATTTCTGCCTATAATTATATTCTGTGTCGGAAAGTCAGCTGTTTGGTCACGCCCACCACCACCGCGGTGCTGCTGCGCCGCGCGCTCACTCACTGTGACTTCCTTTTCAACCTGGACCATGGCAGAAGCTGCACGTTGCACGAAGGAGCTCGTGCACTGCCCAGACACTTTCAGCGCACAATAAAATCTGTGCGCGCATCCAAATTTAACTCGTCAGCTCGCAGATACGCTTCAACTTATAATGATTAATGGACAGCGATTACATCCAATCACATTGAAGCTCGCGTTGTTTTGCCCAATCATTAACAGGAAAGGCGGGTCCAAAACAGCAAGCAAGCTTGTGTGCGGCTTCACAGTCAATCATGTGGAAGACAGAGTTCGTCAAACCGGGACAAAATACTGTATAGTTTTACTTTAGAAACAAGTGGCGCACTGCCTCAATTTCTCCTCCAACTCAAGTGTCTGGCACCTCCTCTGACTGACGATGTGTCCTCCTTTTGGAACGAATCAGAGAGCGCAGGTATGTGGAAATGATTTCAGCAGTAAAGACTTTGCATCTCAGCGACTCAGTTTAAATTAGTGACAAAACTACAGATTTTAAATCTCGTTGTTAGGTCAAGTAAACTCAGAGTTATGATCAATAGTCCACACCATGTCTTTTATCTGAATGAATGAAGCGTGCGTGTTACAGCGAGAAGCTGCGCCCCCCCACCCCTCCTCTCACACACAGACACAGACACACACATAAACAACGTCCACCCTCATATATATTTATTTGAGGCTGACAGTTTAATTTAAAACTGTTTAATTTAAGACTGTTTAATTAAGAAGGTTGATTTTCCCTCTGAGGAACATGAATAAATAAAGTTAAAGGGTTAAAACTGTAATTCAAATTAGATAATAAAGTAAACAGGTTTTTGAGCTGCGTGCATTCAGCTAAGAGCTGCAATATAAAGAATAAAGATCAATTCATTGTGAAATGATTCTTTATGTTTTTTTGTTTTTTCGTTTTAAGTGGGGCAAATCACTTATATTAAAAGCAAACTCATGGAAGTTGCTGCTGTAATCTGATTCTTTTAATAAGCCATGTAACTTTCTATGATCCCAGATTTATAACAGGCAAGCACGTCCTGGTGTTGCTCAGTGGTCGTCAGTTTGCTCAGAGAGCTTGTGTGTATGCCCAGACACGTGTCAGGAATGCATCTGATTTGTGATTAAGATCATGGGTCAGCTTTTCTAAAGGAAGGATGACAGATATCTGCGTGAGGGGGGGATGTGGTGAAGCCCATTGTATGTACTCTCTCTTCTAATTACTAAGACATATAGCCTAAGCTTCTTTCTGCTATTTTAGATAATATATATTATAATATTCAGCTGTTTTTAGCTCATTCTTGAACAAATGGCATTCACACAGTTAATCTTAAGATTCTGCTCTCAGTTTACTTCAAGCCCATTCCTTCCAGAAGAGAAGAGACATTACTTACAGGATTTCAGAGCAAATTAGCATCTCTTGGGGGAGGGATGTTTGTATGTGAGCACAAACAAAGAGAGTCGGGTCGGGCCCCAAGGTTTTTTTTCTTGTATCAACATTATGCTGGTGAAGATTCTCAGTCGTCCAGGACATGATAAATCAAAAAAGGCGTTCAATACAAGATCAACTGGACTTTATTTGTAACAGAAGACGTTTCGCTCTTCATCCGATGAGCTTTCTCAATTCAATGGAGACTGTGAGAGGGAGATGTTGATACAACAAATGTTGTATCAACATTGTTCACACTCACAGAATAGCATTTACATGGGGGGGGGGCACAAAATGGGATTAAAATTCCTCAAACTGTAATTTGACAGTTTCTGGTAAAAAAAAGATTTCTCCTTCTTCTGTTCTGGCTTGGGAGTGCAAAACAAATGACCGTACTCAAATTAATTTGTAAAGACTAATATGTTTTTTTTAAAAGACTAAAACTAGACTTAAATTTTTTAAGTTTTTGTCGATTAAAACTTAACTAAAACCATTAAATATAGAAATGACTAAAGCAGACTAAAACTAAGAAGTATTTTAGTTTAAAAGACTATGACTAAAACTAAAATCAAAATGGCTGCCAAAAACAACACTGCTCCCAAGTCATCCGGATCGAAACCGACTCTCCCCAGTAAAGCTTGCAGAGCCTCAGCGTCTCTTCTCGAGAAGTGCTACAGAGCCCAAGGACTCGCGGCGCGCGCCATGAACGCATCCGCGATGATGCAGGCTTACCTTGCGGAAAAACTCCCAACAACTGCAGGTAACCTCGGAT
Source organism: Garcialebias charrua (assembly GCA_038048925.1). Taxonomy (NCBI): domain Eukaryota; kingdom Metazoa; phylum Chordata; class Actinopteri; order Cyprinodontiformes; family Rivulidae; genus Garcialebias; species Garcialebias charrua. The sequence continues at coordinate 19,549 of JBBPBX010012917.1, forward strand.
AAGCAAGCTGCTGCCGACTTACTGGATGAAGCCCGCAAAGCAACAGACTTTGTTCTCTGTATGATGGGGACAGCTGCTGTGGCTCAGGGCAGAGATATGGTGGAAGTGGTCATCGCGATCCGCCACCTGTGGATGACGCTGACGGATTTACCGGAGGGACAAAAGGTGCCTTTTCTCCACCACTCAATAGAGACGGAGGGGTTATTTGGTCAGACTTTGGAGTGAATCCAGACCAAACTAGACCAAAGGCGCAGGCAGGCTGAAGCTCTCATGGTACATCCAGACCGAACGCGATTTCAACTGCAGGAGCGTCCGGTTTACATGCAAAGTCAATGGGGGACGCACCTCCAGGCGCCTCCTGGCGTCTGGCGTCACGTCGCGTGCGTGTTGAGCGTGCTGGAAAGCGTTTTCCAAGCACGTGAACCCGCGTCAACCTCCAAAGCACGCCTCCAACATGCTGAAGATTTTGTCGTTCAAATTTTCAAACGCCGCTCAACTCTACCTGATTGGTTGGCGTGTCAACCAATCAGGGAGAGTCGGGGGAGAAGAGAGGGGGTCAGGGGGAGAGTCCCTATGTGACGCGGAAACCAGTGACGTGGAAACCATTGTGCATGTGACATATTGTTTGTGGAACACAGAAAAAACCCGCGGAGTCATGGACTATGGAAGAGAAACTCATTGTAGCTGTGTGTTCGCGACAATTCCTTCACGACCAGTCAAGTCTGCTCCACAGAGACATCCTCGCCTCGCGGAGTGCATTGACGACTCTGTACACCGATAAGCTCCTCCCACACACCCCACAGCAGCAGGGTTGCCAGATAAACATGATTTTTTTATTATTTTTTTTTACCCCTTTTCAGTGCAAATGTTCACTAAACTCAACACACTATTAATCTTATCAGACCCTCACGCAGCAAATATGACAGTTTGGGTAAAAAAAATAAGCAACAGTACTAGATGATTCATTAATTCTTATCTGGCAACCCTGCACAGCAGTTTTCGCAGCAGTTTCGCTTCTGGCTTTTTGGTCTGGACACAAAGTGCGTCCACTTGCGTGCGTGAGGAGCTTTTTGGAAGTTGAAAATCGGTTCGGTGTGAATCCACCATCAGGGTGGACATTCCCCGTCTGAGTTCCCCCCCTCCCCCAGAGAGCCCGCTGGAGGCAGATCTGCACAGCCGCGGCACCGCTCGACGACGCGTACGCCACAGCAGAAGCGGCTAGCATACGAGGAAGAACCTTAGCAGAGACCCCCGCCGAGCCAACCTCGCTCCGAGCACGCATGGAGCAAAAACAGGTTTGTCCCACGCCAAGCGAGCAGGCATAGGGCCTCCTCGGCGAACCGGGACACTCGTCAAAAACGTGCCTGATGAACCAGGCCCATGTTTACTTTTTATACGACCTCCCGTCCACGCGGTAACGGGAATGTTCGCACCTTGTTCAGACTTTATTTGTAGCAAAGTACAAATGGCTGATAATTCTGTTGCATGCACAAACCATGTTCTCCCTGCTGTGAGTGACATCCAATCATGTATGTCGTTGCACATAAGCACGAATAAAACTCATAAAACAGCACATCCCTGTTTTATTGACGATCAAAAAAAAACACACCAACACAAATAATGTCAACAGTACGGGCCTCCCTGGCCTGTCAGCCGTCATAAAGGGGGGCCACATCCCCCTCCTTCACGGCTCATGGGGTGTCAGTCTATTCAATAAGCCCTAGCAGGGTGCCTCAGGACCTGTCTCCAGAAGACAGACCCAGAGGCGTCTGCGAACAGACCCTCCACCTTTCGCAAAGACAGGTGGGAGAGGGCACGTGTTCCAGCCCCTGCTCCATTGTGAACAAGGGGCCGGCCAATACACTAACCAGACGAACATGTGACATGTTCGTACCACAGGAGAGCACGTCGGATGCATCAAGGCGGACACGAATTTCACACTCTCAAAACAGTGGCTGTGATCACGTTACTGTGTGTGTAAACGGATCGGAGTCGAACCAGAATTTTCATCCTGATTTTGAAAGGAAACTGGGCTCCTTATCAACAAATTATCTTAAAGTGTATCTTTCACTTTAAACACATGTTGTTGCCTTTTCAACCTAACATGTCTAAAACTCCAATTTTCATCAAAAATACAGATCATATCTCAAAATAAAATGTGCTACTACTACCTTTTTTGTCTTCCCTCGCTACTCTGTTTAAAAATAGTGCTCTCAGCGGTAAACCGGAAGTGACATCATAGGAGGGGAACGTTTGTGCTTTAGCTAAGAAAGATATGGGATCGCACTAGGAGGAGGCGACAGATTACAAAGTTGTTTTGACATAAGTATGTCATCTCTGACTATTACATCAAATATCTAGCCAAATAACTTCTAGATATATACTACCTAAAGCTAAAAATTGTTTATATTACATATAGCCTAAATATAGAGATACAGCATTAATTACACCACTGATGGATTTAACTACTTTAGCCTTAGCTCCCTAAACAATTACTTTTTCCATTTTAAACCACTCAGTGGACATTTTTCCTGCTTTCAGTGTGTAATTATACAGGGCTTTTTTACTAAACGATTGCCTGTATAGCACCTATGAGATGAAACTTGAGTTTTTATTAATTTTTGAAGACATGCAACACGGTCGCGCTAGCATAAAATTTGCATCATTTTTTTCTTCCATCTAAAGTCATTCATATCTCCTAAACCACTCATTGGATATTTTTCCTGCTTTCAGAGTGTAATTATACAGGGCTTTTTTACTAAACGATTGCCTGTATAGCACATTTGAGATGAAATTCGATTTTTTATTAATTTTTGAAGACGCAACCGGGTGGACCTAGCTGCGGTTTAGCTCTGT
>JBBPBX010012917.1:24737-53269 GCA_038048925.1 Garcialebias charrua
GTCAGTCGCTTAAGTACCTAAAAGGTGGTATCTCTGGCGCGGGGTGACGCCCCCTGCCGTAAAAGGCGTGAATGTATTCCTTCAGGTAATCGCGCGGGGCGCAATTCCCATAGCAAGTATGTTGCACCTCGTTCCCTTCTTTCAGGGAACATGAGTTATGGTGCATAACTTTCAGTTATCAGGCTCCTCTCTTGTGGAACCAACTTCCAATCTCTGTCTGTGAGGCTGACACATTGTCCAGTTTTAAAACTGGGCTCATGACTTTCCTTTTTGATAAATCCTATAGTTAGGGTCGGCTTGGGTTTCCTGAGCTGTCTATTAGTTATGCTGCTATAGACTTAGACTGCTTGAGGACAAACTGACCAAACTTTTTCACTCTGCTACTGTCTTTACTTACTCGGCTCAACCTGTCTTGCGTTTGTAATTATTTTTCTATCCTTAATTTGTGTTTTTTTGTCTTTCAGATACACCTGGACCTATATCTGGACCTACCATTCTATGTTCGTTTGTCGCTCCTGTCTGTCTTCTCAAACCAGTTGGTCAAAGCAGATTGCCGTTTGTCCTGAGCCTGGTTCTGCTGGAGGTTTCTTCCTGTTAAAAGGGAGTTTTTCCTTTTTACTGTTGCCACTGTGCTTGCTCAGGTTGGGAGACTGCACCGAAGCCAAGATTCAACTTGTCTGCTGGATTCCTTAGAGAACTTTACTAATTGGCTTTTCTGTGTATGTATGTGAATGTTCCTGTAAAGTGCCCTGAGACAACTTTGTTGTGATTTGGTGCTATATAAATAAACTGAATTGAACTGAAGAGAGACCTGATTTAAACAAAGAGTGGTGACAACAGTAGACAATCATAAAATAAAGCATATAATTTGAAAAAAGTAAATGGAAGAAAATGGTATTTAAATAAACGAAGCAAAAAACAGCTAGATTATAAAGCGATGTAGAATACTATAAACAGGAACATTTCTGTGTTGGTTTTTGCCAGGAACATAATAGATGTCTTCTCTGGTGCGATATGGTAGCCACTTAGAGAGGTCAAGGTTGAAAGCTTCACATCTTTTTGCAAGATATTCCAGGAAACAGGAGTGGAGTAGAAGACCCTTTTGCCTAGTTCAGTCCTCACTGAGGGGACACTGCATGTAATCATGTCCTGAGAGCACATGCTGTAGCTGCACTCATGCAGAGACATGTATGAGGAGATGTATGAAGGCAGCAGAGTGAGAAATGATTTAAAGATGAAAATGTAACAGAGGAAAAGTGTGCGTGAAGTTAATGATGTCCAGTTAACCAGTGAATACAGGGTGCAGTGGTGGGTATGGTTGTTACAGCCGTGGGCGGCCGTGGTGTAGTGGTAATGGCAGTCGTCTCCCGATCGGAAAGTTGGCGGTTCGACTCCCGGGACCCGCACCATGTGTCGTTGTGTCCTTGGGCAAGACACTTAACCCTGAGTTGCTCCCGGTAGGACTGGAAAGCACCTTGCATGGTAGTCTGCCGCCACCGGTTTATGAATGTGTGTAGCATTCAATATATGTGTAGCACTTTGAGATTTTCAGTAATGAAAAGTGCGTTATAAATTGAATTAATTATTATTATTATGAATCTTGGCACACTGTGATAGACAACATCCAACATCTGCAGGGTTCTTGTACGGGTGTTCATGTAAATAATGTCACTGTAGTCAATGGAGGAATTTTATGTGTTGCATTGTATTTAGTATTGCATTAATCTTATAGTATCAATGTACAGGTATTAATATTATATAGTGTTGTTTAAAACACCTGTATTTAGTTCTGTTTTGTTTTCATTCATCAGTTCCCCTTTGTTTCTCTGTGCCATTGTTCACTTCTCAGCCTGCCACGCCCACCGTCACCTGTTCCCACTCTGTTTTTAGCCCAGGTGCATCACCCTCTGCCTGTTTACACACAGTTTGAACTCTTTCACACTCCTTGTGATTCTCTTGAGTTTTTGGAAGTTTTCTGCTCTTTTTTGTCAACCTTCCAGTGTCTTTCTGAACCCTGGGTTCAAACCTGCCACTGTGACATAAAAATATTAACAAATAATTTCCTTGTAGAAATCTAGAGAGATATTTTCATTTCCTTCAAAACTGCTGTCTGAAATCTTCAGCTCGTTTGATTTGTATTTTGCCATGTTTTACTTTTAACTAGCTTTAGCGACTTTAACTAACTTATTTCAACTTTTAGCTTGTGTTACATCATTTTTTAAAGCCTTAAGTACAAAGTTTCAGCTTTCATCAAGCACTCATGGTGGTGAAGTGTGTAGAGCTATTGCTACACAAAGTGAAGGTCGCAGGTTCTCCTCTCATCCTAGGGTTTTTCTGTGTAGAGCATATGTTCTCCCACATGTTGCTTCTTATTCTGGTGAAGATTCTCAGTCGTCCAGGACATGATGAAATCAAAAAAAGGCGTTCAATACAGGATCAACTGGACTTTATTGGACTCAACAACAGGGTCTACTCAAGTAGCCCCTGTTGTTGTTTGGGAGGTGTTGTTTGTCAATTTACATACAGTTTTGTGTCTTCTAACAGAGACCTCAAGGGAACCTCCTACTGTTTAAGGTGTGATCTTTCAATTTACATGTATGTGTTACAAACCCCCTTTGTTAAGCTGGAATGTGTCGCTTTGTCAATTTAAATAGAATGGGCATGTTAGTTAATTTGTGGTGTTATTTCAGTTTCCAATTTCATATGTTGGTGCGTGACTTGTAAGCCTGTATAAAACTTCTCATTCTCACAGCTTCCATTCAGAATTGAAAAAGACTTCTGGACAGAAGTCGAAACGTTTTCTGCAACAAATAACGTCCAGTTGATCCTGTATTGAACGCCTTTTTTTGGTTGCTTCTTATTGGTTACTTTGGTTTCCTCCCACAAACTGAAACCATTCATGTTACCCCCAATTTACACTACATGCGTTCCGGCTCCGGTCCGCTCCGCTCCGCAGGTCTCAGCTGAGCGTTTCAAGTCCAGTTTACACTACCTCTGCTCCGGTCCGCCTGGATGCGCCGCTCCGAGACGCATGCGCGGGAATTGCGAGATCGCGCGATAAATCAAGTGATAAATAAGAAAGTCAGAACAAAACAATTCATACATACCGTAGTTCCCATGTGACGTCACATCTGTGTAACTTCCGGGTGGACCCTCATTCCGAGAGGCAGCACAGCTGACAGCGCGGTCTAATGGATGTTCATTTTTCACGTTTTTTTTTTTGTGTGTTAATTTCTAATTAATTGCAATGGTTACTTCGTGTTGGGTCAGTGGGTGTTCCACTCGGGTAGACGTTTGGGCAACGCGCAGGTTTCACTTAATCAAAAAAAAAGTAAACGTGAAGGATTTATCTCATCGGAGAAGCTCACATCAGCTCCATCGCTCTCTCGGATCTGCTCAGAAGACGTCGTGCTTTTGGCCGGTAAACAAAATATTCTACATAAATCATTTTGTGAAACAATGTTAGAGTACAACTGTCTGTGTGTTAGAGCTGTTTTTTTTTTTTCATTATTTAGCAACACCGTCTTGCATGCTGTGGTTAGCTTAGCATCTCGCTAACGCGACAACGGCCTCCTCACGGTCTCGCCGGGACCGGCGGGGAGACCGTCCCAGTGGGAGAAGGAGGACGGGAGCCAAGTCGTGCGGGCGACGCGTCGGTCCCATGGGACGTGCCCCCGCGGCCGCGACGGATCCACGCCGTCCGACCTGAGCTCGACGGACCCTCCGCTCCAGATGCTAACGACATGCTAACTTCCAACACGGTAACACTCAAAGTGCTGGTTCTGGTCCGTGTTCAGCCTGGACTGTTTGTTGGCTGTGTGTTATTTTAGTTAAACCTTTTTTTAGCTGGTTAGATCTGATTGAGACAGTTTACACATCTTTTTTGGATTTAAAGGGGACCTCAGATGTATTTTTTAAATTTTTATGGTATTTCTGTGGGATATCCAGACCCTATTCCTTCAATTTAATGCACAAAATAATTATTAGATAATCAATTATACCCTTTTTAATTCTGCCATTTTTAACTTTCGTTTTGAACGACCGGTTTCTTGAAGTCCACGCCCTTCAACGATCTGTTCACGCCCTCTGTAACAGCCAGTATCTGTAATGTGTTGTTGTTTTAAAATTAGCTCTTTTTTTATTACTCATTTGACTTACTGTTAGTGTTAGCTTAAGATAACTTACCGAAACCCGTCTGAGCGCGCCGCAGTTTGCTGCTCCTTTTAGCATTAGACCACCCGAATCCGAAGCTAATGTTAGCTTGTTCCTCTTCCGGTTTTCGCCAGCTCCGCTCGTGAAGCACGCGGAGATTTTGGGAGTTATCGCTGTTCCAGTGAAGACAACACAAAGTTCACCAAGTGTCTCCCGTAAATTAATCTGTAAGGAGAAGGTCCTCTTGCTGCGAGCCTGCTGCGAGGCTGCTGCAAGGCTGTACAGTTGAAGCTCCGCTCCATCGCGCCGGAAGAGGGTCCCGTCGAACCCGGTCCTTCCGCCTGTGGTCCGCTCGTTTAATTTTTGCCGGCTGCGCGTTGGCAGCGATCGCAAATACACTAAAAATTGAACTAAAACATAAAAATAACAATTATACTTTATTTATAAAGCCATTTAAAAAAACACAGCTGCAACAAAGTGCTGTACACATGAAATTAAGAACATATAAACAAAAGATGAGATGAAATCATGAAAAACAACAGTCATGTGTTTAATACAGAAGTGGGTTGAGCCTAACCAGGGGTTGCTAGGTGAGGGGCTGGACTCAGGTTTGATCTGATTGGCTGGCGGCTTGTGACGTCAATAAATGCAGGAAGTGTGAATCCTGGTGTATTTATCAAAAATAAATAAATCTACTTAGAGTAAATAAACCACTGGGTGCATTTTTTTGGCACAAGGACTGTTTTTTTATGAAGTAAATACCCAAAGTTTAGTAAAAAAACATTAAAAAGTGAATTTTGCATGTGTGGTCCCCTTTAAAGCTGTGAAGCTCTGTGCTATGAAGCCGGTGTGCGCTCCTCGTAGTAATTAAATAATTAATGATATTGATATCAGAGTAACTACTTTGTGACTAGTTGTCCGATTCGTCTGCCATGATTTCTTTCTCAAACTGATTTAACTCCGACCACTGCCATTTTGCTCTTGTTCCTTGGTGAAGCTGTGGTAGCTTGTGTTTTTGTCCGTATAATTTGCTCTGGTTGTTCGCGTCTGCTTGTTCGCCTGCTTGTTCGCCATCTTGAAAAATATAAAAAGTATAAAAATAAATTAGTAGGGATTATAAGGAAACATAAGAAAGAATATTATAGTAAATTATTAGATAAAACTAATGGTGATATGAAAGCAACATGGCGAGTAATGAATGGTGTACTGAAGAATCATAAAGCAAAAACTGGTATTTCAAAATATTTTGTAAAAGACAACGATGAAGTTCATGATGAAAATGAAATTGTAAATGGATTTAATCAATATTTCGTGAATGTTGGATCAAGCCTTGCAGCTAAGATACCAAAAGTAGATAAAAATATGATCCACTCAATTACAGGTTGTGCAAATAGTATTTTCCTAAATGGAACTAACAAAGAGGAAATAATGAATGTAGTAAAACATCTTACAGACAAGAGATCGAAAGACTGGGTGGACATGGATATGATGTTTGTAAAGGACATAATGAGCCATGTTATTGAGCCGTTCACATACATATGTAACTTATCATTTTCAACAGGAATTTTTCCAGATAATATGAAAGTAGCTAAGGTCGTTCCTCTTTTTAAAAATGGTGATAAATGTGTATTCAACAATTATAGACCTATATCCTTGTTACCACAGTTTTCAAAAATTCTAATACTAGGATCTATCACTGATGTGTACTGTATCTGGAAAATATCCAATCTTTCTCATATGGGTATCCAAAAAATATCCAATACAAGGATCTTTCTCATATGGGTATCCAAAAAATATCCAATACTGTACTAGGATCTTTCTCATATGGGTATCCAAAAATATCCAATACTAGGATCTTTCTCTCTTGAGGTTCTGGACTTTGGACCTTTGCAGCACCTTGGCTCTTTTCTGTTTGAAACCATCATGTTGTAGATTAGCTGCTGTGTTTGGCGTCATTGTTCTGTCACCCATGACCCAGTTTGGTCTACGGCCTTGTGGCTGCAAAACAAACTCACACCACCAGTTCCACCATCATGCTCACAGTTCGTATGAGGTAACGCTGCTGGGAGCCTGTATTTGGTTTTGTCTCAGCCCTGTGCATCGTGGGTAAAACCTCAACATTGGTTTGTTTGAGAAAGAAGTGACTTTTTCCTGTAGCCTGTTCACAAGCCACACATGTTCAGCATTTTTTTTCACTTGTCCTGTCATGACCTTTGACCTTTAATCTGCTAACCACCAACTGCAGAGTTTGACATGGAGCTCATTTCTCTGAGCATTGCACAGTCTGACCTTCAGGAGGAATTTGCTAAGAAATCCACTCCTGGGAGGATTGGCAGCTGCCCTAAAGGTTTTCAGTTTGTGAATAATCTTTCTCTCTGTAGAGTGGTGGACTCTAGAGAGTTTGGAAATGACCTTTGACCCTTCCCTGATTGATTTGCAGCAAGTTGTTTCTCTAACGTCATTGCTGATGTCTTTCTGCCTTAGCGTTTTATTAACACGCCTGTAGGCTTCAGAGCACTAAAAAACACTTTTTTTAGAGGTGATGATGATCACTGATGTTAACCAGTTAACCATTACCATATTTTTTGTCATATAAGTCAGAGTACCTTTATGGACATTGCACAAGTTTGCACCAGTACAGCGTGAATATGTACGCACAGTCATCCTGAAGGGGACTACGTGTGTGAAGCTGCTGCTTTTCTTATCAGCGCGGCCTCTCTAATCCGTATCGGGATGAAGGTTACAGGTGTGAAAACAAAAAGGGGAGAACCATGAGGGTAATCAGTGGTATTACAAAAAAGATATATCACATTTTGTCTTTCAGGACACCATATGAGACATCAAAAAATTCTACCAGCAAGCAACAGTTAAGACAAATCACATTTGCATTTGAGATCAAAGCAGTGAGTTAAGTCCATGAGCTGTTCAGAAGTCACACCTTTTTGCATAAATTTGCAAGTTTTTTTATTTGTTAAAAAAAATATCTGTACTGTATTTCTCTCTTATGTTTGTCTATTGTTGATTGTTTAAGGAAATTCTATTGTTGCTGTTGTCATCATTCTTTAGTTTGTAGACAAGTCCCTCTTGTAAATGAGTCCTCGAGGCTCAATGAGATTAACCTGCCTAAATAAAGGTTGAATGAAAAAAGGTCCTGCGACTTATACACCGAAGCAATTAATTTACATATTTCCCATATTTATGAACCAATTTTTGACTGAGATCTGATGATTTCATTCATTCTGACATGGAAAATATTGAACACTAACATTTTCAGCCACTAGAAGGCCCTTGACTAATATAGTAAGCCAAGTGCCTCATTAATAGGTAAAAGTGGCTATTAATGAGACATTTGGCTTGTCATACAGAGCCGCCTTTGTCTCGTTCCAGAACTCCTGGAGCAAACGTCAAATCATCTGCATTTGGCCACGACGCCCAGACGAAATGCAGCTGATTTGACCATTAAAGTGCATTTATTAAGGACAAGTTCAACTGAGACACATCTTTGCTATAATTATGAGCAAACAAAAAATTATTTTTAAATGTTAATCTTGTTAAATTCTTGTTCATGTCCTCCCGTGCACGCTCCCGCAGCCGCCATTTTAGCAACCAACTAATTTTTGGCACAACACTGGCCCATGTTCTGGTCAGCGGTGATGCATAATCAATATGACTTATACAGCAAAACAACATATTTATGTTTGTTTTTTTCACTTTATTAGACGTATTTGGGCTGATGCGACTTATACGTCGAAAAGTACTGTATATTTGATCAGCAGCTCCTGGCTGATCCTGAACCTCTGAATCCAGAAGAAGTAGAAAGTGTGGAACCAGTTGTATTTTTAAATAAATACTGTAATGACATGGTGAAATGTGTTGTGTGTTTTTGTACAACTGACTACCTGTACATTTGGATAATTTTAGAACCTGGTGAAGACCAGCTCAGTAAAACTCTACAGTTACACTGTACGTAAACCAATTTTCTTTCACCCATGGCCTATCTCATTGAACATAATATTTTAGAGGTTTTTTAGTCCGGCTTTAAATCATTTCATAGTACAGAGTCAGCTCTTTTTAAAGTTTTTAATGATATATTATTGGCGACTGATTCTGGTGACTGTGTTGTCTTGGTGTTGTTGGATCTATCAGCTGCTTTTGACAGGGTGGGCATTGGTCATATAGCCCCCCTAGACTGGTTTAGATCTTATTCGACCAAGCGTACTTTTTGTGTCTGTCTTGATGGCCATAGGTCCTCCTCTGCTCCTCTTTCATGTGGTGTTCCGCAGGACTCAGTTCTGGGCACTCTTCTATTCTTGTTGTACCTCCTTCCTCTTGGCTCTGTTTTTAGGAAATACAGGATTGCTTTTCATTGTTATGCAGATGACACACAGATCTACGTACCTTTAAAGAAAGCAGACTCCACCTCTCTTCAGTTTCTGTTCCTATGTCTGGAAGATTTGAAGGCCTGGATGGCCCTACATTTCTTGAAACTTAATGAAGACAAGACAGAGGTGGTGATTTTTGGCAGTTCGAATGAAGGCTCTCTGTCTGATGATTGCTCCTTGGCTCAGTATATCAAGCCATTTGTTACAAATTTAGGGGTCAAGGTGGATGCTGGTCTTAGACTGGAGTCTCAAATTAAAACAGTTGTTAAATCCAGCTTTTTTCATTTGAGGCAGCTAGCCAAAGTGAAAGCCATCCTTCCTAGACAGCACTTTGAAACAGCAATCCATGCATTTGTGACCACACGGCTAGATTACTGTAATTCACTTTATATAGGTATTAGTGATTCATTTATTTCCCAGCTTCAGAGGGTTCAAAATGCAGCTGCACGACTTTTAACAGGTACACGAAAATTTGACCACATTTTCCCTGTTTTAGCTTCTTTGCACTGGTTGCCAGTACGTTACAGGATTCATTTTAAAATACTTTTATTTGCTTTTAAAGCTCTTAATGGCCATGCCCCTCCATACCTGTCAGAGCTGCTGCATTACTACACACCCTCTCGTTCACTCGGGTCAGCTGACCAGTTGTTTCTGAGGGTCCCGAGGACAAAGCGCAAGCTTAGAGGGGACCGTGCCTTTTCTGTGGCTCCTAAAATCTGGAATGACCTTCCATTAGACATAAGACAGGCCTCTTCACTTGCTGTTTTTAAGTCTCTTCTTAATACCCATCTTTTTTCTTTGTCTTTTGGTACAATCTGAGATGTTTTGACTTTGTTTCATTGCGTTTTTATTTTATTATTGTAGTACTGTTTTTACACTTGACCTTTCCATTTTATGATTGTATTGTATTTTGTGATTGTGTGTACAGCACTTTGGTCCTGTTGGGTGCATAAAGTGCTCTATAAATAAAGTTGGTATGGTATGTTTATGACTCAGACACTGCGGTCCTTTGTTCTGATGAAAACCTCAAGCAGTGAAATGACGGGTTTGGCCACAACACAAAGTTCTTCAGGTGAAAGGACCAGGTGTGATGCAGAGTCAGAGGAGTCGATCGAGCTCCTTTATATTTGTGAATAGAACCTTTAAATTTACACCTAAAATAAAGCGGTCACAGTTACTTTTGTTCCTCCGTCATCTCTCCAAACAAAGGCATTCCCAGACATGCATGCAATCACAGATTTACAACCTGTTATTCGTGTCACACAACTAAAACCTTCTTTTTTTTTTCCTCCACGTGTGCATTTGCAAAGGGAAGCCAGATGCTGTTCATAAAATCCGTTTCGACTCTCTGGGGGGTTTTGAACAGGCACACGCCCTCAAACTGAACCAACAAAGCACGGCTCGGATGATCTACGGCCCTCAACAAATCTTATCCTAAGACAAACATGCCACATGCCGGTTCAAATATGACCTCACAACGCAGACGGGCCTTAAACGTGCAGCTTGTGCACGAGAGCCGAGGAGCTGCGTTTCATGAGAACCACCTGTTTGTGTTTTTTATTTTTCATTGTGGGCATGTGCACCCATCTGTAGCGAGACTGAAAGTGTGCTGCTGCAACCTCCGAACGGAAGTAGGTGAAGTTTCGCCTCTGCATCGTTGCTTCAGAGCTAAAATCCAGGAGTTATTTTTGACGTGTGCCTGTGAGACGATGAAGAACCCAGAAGACGGATTTGATGCTTCGCGTTGTTCTTGAACTTTTCAGGACTGCCTGCTTTCACGGACTCCAACTTCTTCAAGGCTCAACTTGACTGCTGAAAACTGGTCCTTGGAAAAGGAGGAACTGGGATTGTTTAACACCACAAAATAACTCCGGACGCCTCTGGTTTGAAACCGGGACAATGCCTGTGATCGTTCTGGAGACCCGGGACTTCACCAGTCCGCTGTTCGTCGTGCGAACGCTGGAAGTTCTCTCCAGCTGCACCGTCTTCAGCCTCGTGGCCTCGCTGGAGCCTAAAGACCTGAACGCCTCCGGTTTCGGCTCGTTCAGGATCTTCTGCATGTTCACCTGGTGCTTCTTCTTCGTGGTCACCCTCCTCATACACCTTCTCAACACCATTCAGTTCCACAGCCTCCTCCGAGTGTCCTGGAAGAACCTGACGGTGACGGTGGCGGTGCTGGGAGCGCTGATGAGCTTCAGCGCCTTCGTCTTTTTCCCCTGGTTGGTCATGGATCGTCGTGAAGTGTCGGCCCGTCCCGTGGCGGCAGCGGTGATGTCGGGCCTCACCGCCCTGGCCTACGCCTCGGAGTTTTTCGTGCTCCGAGGCCAAGCCGACGAACAGAAAGGCTACATGGGCAGCACGCCCGGCCTGCTCAAGATCGTCCAACTCTGGGGGGGCGTTCAGATCATCCCTCTGGTGGTGTTTGTCCTCCAGCTGAGCAGCGGGTTACAATGGCAGCTACTGGTGTCGTGCACCTCATACGGCGTTTGCGTCCTGATGTCTCTCGTCACGCTGGTGGTGATACTGGGCGACTTTGCGGGGCGATGCCTCCTGCCTTTCGACAGATTTTTGGCAGGCTTCAGCCTCGTCGGGGTGCTGCTGTACATGACCGCTACAGTGATCTGTTTAACTAAGATTCTGCAGCTGAGCGGCCATGAAAACATCAAAAATCACACAGAGTTGGTGATCATGGAAACAGTGGTTTCCAGTATCACGCTGCTGGCGTACACGGTGGACCTGGCCTTCTCCATCAAACTGTTGTGTGACAGGAGTCACATGTGAGATGCATTCTGTGGAAAAACTTGGAAGAAAAGTACTTTACTGTTGTTTTAAAGTCAAACTAGTGAAGTAACTGTCCCAGTAAAAGGTTTTACTGCCCTGAAACAAATATGAGATACTATCTCAGCGTGGAACTCCTACTGTACGTCCTGTAAACGTTGCTCAGATGGAAGCTGATCTGATATTGCTGATGATTGCGTCAGCTACAAACTATGAATGTATTTTAAACCCTAAACAGAAATGAGACGTCTCAAGATTGTTGATTAAAAAATTAAATTTGCGTTTTGTAATAATTGAAATATCAGCATTTTTCTTTTCATTTCACACACATTCAATTACTAAGGTGTAGTTTCACTTGCCAACACTAGGTGGCAGCAGCCAATCAGCATTGGTTCAAACACCCATTCTGAAGGACACATTGTTTATTTGTGTGCTTCAGTAAAGAACAACCCACAAAAGTAGCTGAAACAATTGAAAACTGTCAAAAGTAATAAAAGATGAAATATTTAAATCAGTCATTGCTTCTGAACTTTGGTTTGAATTAATAATTATAAAAACAAATGTGAAATTTGCTAAAACCTTAGCTTAATATTTTGTTACACAGCTTTTTGAGGCAATCACTGAAATCCAGAGATTTTTAGTAAGTTTCTCCAAGACTTCTGCACATGTCCACAGGTGTTCTGGTCCACCTGTCCACAGGTGTTCTGGTCCACCTGTCCACAGGTGTTCTGGTCCACCTGTCCACAGGTGTTCTGGTCCACCTGTCCACAGGTGTTCTGGTCCACCTGTCCACAGGTGTTCTGGTCCACCTGTCCACAGGTGTTCTGGTCCACCTGTCCACAGGTGTTCTGGTCCACCTGTCCACAGGTGTTCTGGTCCACCTGTCCACAGGTGTTCTGGTCCACCTGTCCACAGGTGTTCTGGTCCACCTGTCCTCAGATGTTCTGGTCCACCTGTCCACAGGTGTTCTGGTCCGCCTGTCCACAGATGTTCAACAGGATTTAGATCAGGGCACAGATGGACAACAGTCCAAGGTATTTTTCTGAGCTACTTTTGGGTGATTTTGTGTTTTGGGTCTCTGTCCTGTTGGAGGAACCATAAGCTCTCAGACACCGAGCAGCTCATTTAGCTCCAGAATGCCTTGATAGTCTTGAGATTTCATGGACCCTGCACAGATTCAACACACCAAAAATTATGTTTAATATTCATGTCAGTTTCAAGCTATTTCAGTGACCATTGTGATTTTTGTTTACCAAAAGGGTACAAACAAAACATGTTGAATTTCAAACGTTGATGATGATGAATGTTTTCCACATTATTAAAAGTTTATCACCAACATTTCTGTTCAAATGAACCAAACAAACTGTGGTTGATGCAGGCAGAGCCCATGAGATCGCAGAGATCAGCCTCTATAGTTCCGTTGTTCCTAATGGGAACCTTGTGATGATCTTCAGAAATTAAACTAAATTTAAATTGGCATTTTTTAAGAATAATAACTGAAAGAGACAACAACTGATTAAAAGTGGATTTAAAAACAGCACGTTTTTGAGACAGTGTGTGTGGACATCATATCTTGTTTAAATGGCTTTGTTAGCAAAGTTTATGTACTTTATCAAGTCTTTGTGGATCCAGAGTTGTTTGAGAGTTCCAGGCTACGCAATAGAATATTTTAGTTTTTCTTTTTTTTTTTCAGGGAAATTTTATTTTTCACCTAATTTATTCATCCCCTTCATTTAATTTTACACATGATTATTGATCCACACTATACAGTCCAACAAAGCTTAACAAAATAACAGTGAGTGAAAAGAATGCAGAGAAGAAAAATCGTACATAGACTCCCACATCAACAAATTATACCGGTAGTCTTTTTTATGTGAATATTTAACTCCAAATGAAACTCCAAAGCAAAATCAACTGCAAACAATATGAAATATCCTAAAAAAATCAACATTCCATGAGTTCATGTCTCAGTATTAAAATATGTTTATGTCATCGTCATTCCATGTTATTCCACAAACTGACTCCATGCACTGAGATAAACATCTGCTTTAATGTAGTATGCACCTTTTCTTTTACTCATAATCTATTGCTGGATCTTAAATGCTTGTGTAAATCTTTGTCAAAACAATTTTTTTTAGCTTTGTGCATACCTAATAGGATTTTAAGTTTAAAATGTAATTCAAACAGGCATTAATATAGCAAAGTCATATAAACGTTTTAATTTAATAAAATCTAGTATTAAAAGCACTGAAAACAATGTTCAACCACATAACCTTTTTTTCCAAATCTTTATTTATGCCTTTACTTCAAATACAACAATTTAAAATATACACACAAGAACATTGAACATATCAAAAAAGAAGAAAAAAAGGAAGCAAACAATAAAATAAAACAAAAATACAGAAAGAAATGCAAGTTACAGAGTTAAGTTGTATTCATTGCAGATATTTCGTTATTTGAGTCTGATATTGAGTCAAGATACAGTTTCTGTAATGTGTAAGTTTACACATTACAAAGAGATTAAAAAAAGGGTTTCCTATGCATTATTTTACTTTTATGGATGTGAAACTTCCCACATAACCTTATTACTTTTTACAGTGCAATCTCACATCAGCCTCATCTGCTTCCAGGCCTGAAAAACCGAAGAGTAGAAAAATAGATCGTTCGTCCAATCCCATTTAGATTTCTACTTACCGGGAAGCTGTGTTCGATTGCTCTGGCCTTACAAAAAAAACCAGCACTTTCTCTCTCTCTCTCTTTTAAGGAACTGGCTCCAGACGGTTATCAACAGTCTTAACGAGGCGTTGAGTCAAATCCGAACGTGGAACTGATAAACGTTACTGGACGTGTTACATTTAACTCTTTGGGCTCGTTTTCCGCGGTGGATTCGGACCAAAATGACGCCTCCTACTCCCGGTAAGACGTTACTGACGTGTCGCTGTTAAAAATGGGATGTCATCGGGTCCGGAGAGGACTAGTTTAAACCATTTTGATTTAGTTCGAAACAACTCGTTTTGTCGTCCACATCGGTGTTTCTGTACAGTTTGGTTTAGAGTGAATGATTTATTTTGAACATATCTGTTTGCATTGTTATTGAGCCTGTTTTTCATCGTACCTGCTTTACAAGTTTGGCTAGTTTTACAAGTCAGTTTTCCCAAGCTAAAGTTATTAGCATATTAGCTAATTAGCTAATTTAAATCCAATCTGTGACAACTCCAGTTTAGGGCTTTTTATTCTTCCACGTGGCTTTTTCACAGATTAAATAGAAACATACAGTATATCCCTTTTACGTTTTGAGTCTTTATGTTGTGGAGTCATTTTTACATTTAAAGTGATTTAAAAATGTATATATTTTCCTCGTGGCTGTGTCTCTCAGAAGCCCCCATGTGAAACTTGACTCTGCTGCAGCCAGATGAATCCCTGGCTGGATTGAATGGCACCGAGTATCCAAGGTGAGCACTTAGCCAGTAAATCTGAACTCCTTATTGATCCGTTTCCTGAGCTGCAAATGACCTGAGAGGGGCCAAAGTCTAGATTGAGACAGAGAGGGAACAGATACTGCAGGGGAGGAGAAAAGAACCTGCGAATTATGAAAAGTAGAACAATAATCTGGGAATTACAGTATATGCTGTCTAATTTTCTCAGATCATATGGATTACATGGAGACATTGGGTGGATTTGACTGTACTGTATTTGATTTTATTAACCTTTATGTATACAGGTAGTCTCATTGAGTCTTTTCAAAATGAGTCCTGTAACTCACTAAATATACTTACAGTATTTATATATTTGTGTGTGTGTGTTTGTGTTCATGAAATCCATCTTCTATAAGTTTGTAGAAACCTCATGGTCCTTAAAGTGTCTGTGACATCATCTTTTATCTTTTCATATAGTGACACAACATGAATATCTTGTATCATTCAACTATGTTCGTTTTAGCAAACAAAATTATATATTAATGAAAATTCCTTTCAAAGTGAGTTTAAAATTAAAAACAGTGTTTCTTCACGGGACATCTGACTACACGCGAATGCAACATCTGTGACGTAGGAGGGAGAACATCTTTTAGAACGCCCCTTTTACATATTAATTGCGGACAATTTAAAGTCCGACAAATTTATCAATCCAAGTTAAGATTTGAGCGATTTGTCTTCAGTTTGGGAAGCAGAAAGTTGGATGAACAAGAAACAGCAGGTTCTAATTTAGGTCTGCACCCGTATTTATTTGAGTCTTACCTTTTCAGGAAGCGAGTGAGCTCCGAGGGGGCAGCTTTATTTATTCCATTCTTGACGAAGTATTTCATCTTTTGGGAAAGTGAAAAGGCTCACTTGTTCACTGATGATATTAGAACACCCAAATGTGACACAGCGTAACAGCATTTTTCAAGTTATACAAAAAAAAAAGGCAATCTGGCAGAGAATGAATATGCGTTATCATTGCAGCCGCAAACTGAGCTTCTCACTACGTCACAGATGTTGCATTCGCGTGTAATCGGATTTCCCGTGAATAAACACGGCGCAAAGTTTAAAATCACTTTAAAATCAAAATTAAATTGATTTATGATTTTGCTTGTACAAACTAACATACAGTAGTTGAATGATACAACATATATATGTTGAGAAATTTTATGCATAGTTCAAACGTCATGTCAGTGGACCTTTTTAAAGGGCTAATAAGAAGTAGAGGCTTGTCTTTAGTTCTTAATATAAAAAGATAGAAAGGTAACACAAAGCGAGCGGCACGGCGGCTCAGTTGATAGAGCTGTTGCCTCTCGGCGAGCAGATCGCCAGTTCAAATCTCAGCCGATGATGGCCGTTCCGGGTGGAGCTTGCATATTCTCTCCGTGCACGTGTGGGTTTTCTCCTGGTACTCCGGTTTCCTCCCACAGACCAAAGCATGCATGTTAGGCTGATTGGTAACTCAACATTGTCCCTAGGTGTGAGTGAGAGTGAATGGCTGTTTGTCTCTGTGTCCCTGTGATGGACTAGAGACCTGTCTAGGGTGTCCCCTACCTCTCGCACAGTGATAACTGGAGCACCAGTGACCCCTGCGACCTGAAAAGGAAGAAGCGGGTAAAGATAATGGATGGGTGGAAGGATGGTAACGCAAAGCTTGTTCACAGATTATTGACTTAAATTTACCCTTCAGGGCCTGGATTGTCGATGGTTTAAGGCAGGGATGTGTAACCTTCACAGTAAAAAAAAATAAAATAAAAAATGGTTCTTCCACTTCAGTTACCAAATAAAATGGACCCAGAGATGCTAAACGTGCTTGAACTGTGATTATCAACTGGTGGCCCGTGGGCCAATTCCAGTTTGATTGAGACCCTTATTTGGCCAGTGTGGGTGGTGATCCCAGTCCTAAAAAACTGTTATTAAACTAAAACTGTACAATGAATTGTAACGTTTAGTTGTGTTTTTACATTTTACAACACAAGAAAAGATTGTATCCATGTTAACAATGGCAAAAATGTTTTTTTAATATTTATTTTGTACTCCTTTTTAAATGAAAATTAATATGTGGAACTATGCAGGCTTAGGTGAGTCCTTTTTTTATTTTTAGAAAATTATCTAATTATCCTTCTTTAAAATAATAGCAAAAGATAAAGATAAAAATACAAGATAAAAAATAGGCATGCTTGTTGCGCATGTAATTATGGTTTATTGAAATTGTTTTAATTATAAGCACCGACCTGATTCACTTCATCTTTATCATCAAATATTAACTTTTACTTCTCGTTTTTATCAAATTCACCATATTTTGCAGAACACTTTGATTTATAACCTCTGATTTGTTTGCAAAGCTGCATTTAAACCCTGTACGTATTTTGAGTGGAACCGCTACTTTCTCTTTGCGTCTTTGCTTATCGCCTACACGACGCTGCTGGCCCCCCTCTTTGCATCCGATGCTTTTCTGATCTACCTCTCAGGGTGGAAGTTTTTCGCTGACCCCCCGTTGATAATGTAAACATCTCCCGCGGAGCTTTTGTTTGAACACATGCACGCACGCGCAGACAGCCGGCATTTTAACAATGGCGGTGGACTGGACAGTGGACACACGCACCACTTTCTATAGCTGATGGAATATATTTTGATTCTCATATTTAATTATTCTACACCTTACCTGCATCTGTGTTGGAAGAGAGCCAGCTGCCTGGATCCAGTTGTCGCTGTTAACGAGGCAGTCGGACATTTCACGTGTCACGCTGCACTATAACATACTAAATGTGCTATATATTAACAGTTTAACAATAATAAACAGTATTTATGTTAGCGTGGGAGATATTTAAATTTATCTGAGCTAAATGAAGCTATCTGGACTCGTTACGTCATGCCTAACATGCTGCTGAAAATGAAGACACCAGGTTGATTTTTAATTTATTTATTTATTCAACACCAAAAACTGCATGTCACAAATACAATTAAATTGAACACTTTTAAAAACACGTTAACCGAACTTTAATGAACTGGACTCTGTTGTTTTCATCCTGGTGGAAACTGGACCCACATCCGAACCGCCGGTCCGCTTCGTGGAACAGCTTCGACCTCGCAGGAAAAAAATAAAAATAAAACCTCAGTTGGTTGTTCTGTGATCGAACTAAACACAAGGAAACATTATTAAGAACATTGTTTACCTTGTAGCGCTGCTGGAAATCAGCTGATTCTCACGGACTAAAGTCAGACATGTTGACGCGGTTCCGGTCCAGTCAGCAACTGGTGTGCAGCTTGTTAGATGAAGAGGTCCCACTTGGTGTCAAATCTGTTGACTCTTATCCAAATTCCAGCTTTAACTTGTTGTTAACTTGTTGACAACAACTTAGTTAGCTGAACTTTTAGCCAGAGAGGAAAGCAGACGAGGCAGGCTGCCTCGGCTGCTCTGTTTACCTCAGGCAGCACGCATGCGCAGTAGTGAAGGTTCCAAAAATCACAGCGCCATCTAATGGCCCAGCATGGTAACTACAGTGAAATCATGAGGACGGGGGGTGGAGGGGGAGAGAGTCGTATCCACAGAATTCGCCCGTGTCAACGCAAAACTTTCAATACCCAAAAGTTCTGTTTCCCCCACACAGTGTCCGTGTAAACAGGGCCTTAGTGTTTCTGTTCAACAACTTGCCTTGCCCTGAGACTTGCAGTCTCCTGGTTCACCAACTACCTAACTGACAGAACACAGTCTGTTCATGTAGCTGGATCCTCCTCTACTTTCTTAGATGTTGTGAAAGGGGTGCCACAGGGTTCTGTCTTGGGTCCCATTCTTTTCTCCCTATACATCAACGATCTTTGCAGTGATCTGTCAAATGCCTCCCACCATTATTACGCAGATGACACCATCATCTATTGCTGTTCTTCCTCCCTCAGCCAAGCTTTCACCTCTCTTCAGGACGCTTTTAATATTATTCAGTCACGGCTGCAAAAACTTAGACTGGTCCTAAATGCCGACAAAAGCAAGTTCATGGTTCTTGCCAACAGAAAGCAGCAACCAGAGAACCCACCTCAAATTGGAACCCAAGAGGGAAAACAAATAGAAATGGTCTCCACCTACAAATATCTAGGTTTCAACATTGACACTGAACTGTCTTTTAAAACCCACATCTCCAAAATGGCCACTAAACGCAAACTGAAGCTAGGTTTCTTCTTCAGAAACAAATCCTGCTTCTCATGCAAAGCCAGGAGAACATTAGTAGCTGCAACTAGGGGTTGAACGAGTACATAATTTTTAACCTCGACATGAACATAAAAAAACTCGAGCGACGCTCGAGTAGCCGATGACGTCACAGTGTCATGTTGCAAAATAAATAAATAAATATAAATGCATAAAAAACGTCTTTACAAAAAGAAAAAAAAGACCAACAAAACATTGGGAGCATTTATTATGCTCCTATCATTTATCATACTGCAGATAAGTCACAGGAAAAACAAAACTATTAGTTATTATTATTAATTTTAAAAGTGAAAGTAAAGCGCTGAAAACCGAAACTTAAAAAACAAAAGGTGCCACAGCAACACTGTACCACCGCCTGCAGTGCTGTGCAATTTAGGTTTACTTTTAGAGATTGTGTTTATAGGTTTTTAATTGCTAGAGAGATGAATATTTGCTGCTTTTTGTTTGTGAAACGAGAGAGAAGACGCCGCTTCGGCCGTGTTATATATGTGACCTGCATTGCAACACTGCCCCCTGCTGTCACAATCAGTCACAATCTACTACGGTGTTCAAAGAACAGAAAATCTACAGGATGATTCAATTAGTAGCGCAATTTATAAAATTATAAACTGTTTTACCTTTTTGACAAGACGGCTTGCTCCATTAACATCCGTGCGCACACAGGAATCCATTTTGTAGCGTCTACTAAAAGCTAAAAGCTGCCTCGCGCTGTGAAATGTGACGTACTACGGGTACCCGAGGTGGACAAAAAGGCCTCGATAGAAGTCAAAGCACTCGATCTGTCGAAAACTCGGGTACTCTGTTAATGCATTAGCTGCAACATTCATGCCAATACTAGATTATGGTGACGTGCTGCATCAAAATACCTACAGTCCTTAGACTCCATTTACCACGGTGCCCTTCGGTTCATTACTGACTCCAGTTATCGCACTCATCACTGTGAGCTTTACGTAAAATCTGGCTGGTCATCTCTCAGCACTCGCAGATACACTCACTGGATATTAGGGATGCACCGATAAATCGGCCAGCCGATCGATCGGCCCCGATTTCCTTAATTTGGGGAGATCGGTGATCGGCCGATCTTTAAATGAGAAGCCGATTTTATCTACCGATCTCATCTGCCTCCGCAAAGGTCGTAAAATCATGAAAATTTAGGGTGCTTTTTGACCTTTTAACACCTGAAAATCGATATCGGCCAAAATCGGAATCGGCAGTTCAGACTTTCTAAAAATCGGTGATCGGTAATCGGCCAGAAAATTGAAATCGGTGCACCCCTACTGGATATCCTTCATCTACAAGACCCTCCTAAACCTAGTCCCGTCATACCTCACCTCCTTAATACAAACATCACACAGTCATTACTCCCTACGCTCTAACGATTTAGTCCTCCTGTCCCCTGATAGCAAACGGATTCCGGACCGGATCCGTTCCGGATCTACCGTAGGATCCGAAACGGATGCTTAAAACGGATCCGGATCGGAGTCCACTTGCACAGCGGATCGGATCCGATTCGGATCCGGATCACAGATCCAGATCGGATATGGTCCGGACCCTATCCGGATCCGCTCATTAAAGAGGGTTTTTGGGTACATCCGGCCCGGATCCGTTTTGGACCCGTTCATGGAATGTTTCATCCGGCCCGGATCCGTTTTGGACCCGTTCATGGAATGCTTCATCCGGCCCACATCCGTTTATGTTACTCATATCGGAGGTGGACTAATTTGGTCCAGAACCTTTATTTATCATGAATTGAGAGAAGTAGCTAAAAACTTGTATACCAGCTCCAAAAAGACTCCATACATCTAACCAGTTTAACATTGAACACATGAAAATAATTTATTGTGAAGCTGCAAAAGACCTAAAATTGGGTTCTGAGTAAATTTACAGTTGTGAGGCTGCACAATGGCGCAGTTAGTAGTGCTGTTGCAGGTGTTAAAATCCCAGCCAGATGTCTTTCTGCATGTGTTTGCATGTTCTCCGTGTACATGCATGGGTTCTCTAGGTACTTCATCTCGTCTGTTATCCACAAACTATGCTGTACTGTTCTCCCTACTCTATACCAGGACAAAACTAAGCCCCTTTTTTCATTTATCAAGACTTTAAAGTTTTCACTTTTTAACCCAGGAAAGTTAGTTAACAGAACTCAAAAATTTAAGTACAAGATGAGACATTTTTAAAGGTAACAAAAATCAATTTTTATTAATTTGTTGCCCTTGATCTAAGTACAGAATACATGTACGGTACTCAGAAATGTTGACTTTGTATTAATCAAAGCACATGAAACAAAACTTACAAAAAATCTCAAGCAGCTGATAATGTTTAAATACATCAAGTAGAACAAACTTGAAATGACTACACTGTTAAAATAAATAGGGTGGTTAAACTTAAAACCTTGAGTTCAAAAGCTGCCTTAAAAACAAGTTAACGCAACTTCAAATGTTTTTTTTCCAACTTAGGATGGCAAGCTAGAAAAGTAGCCCAATTTATGATGTCATTGTTTAAATATGATACCATAAGTTGAAATGACTAACTATAGAACATTATTCATTCTCCAAAAATTAAGTACTGGTACTCTTGTCAAGTAAAATTACAATCATATTCTATTTGAACTCAAATAACTAAGTTATACCCTTGTTTAATTAATGTTTACCGGTACTTGTTGTATGAACTTCATACTCTGAGTTTAAACAACTTGCAAAGTTACACTATCCATTCATAAAAACTTGTTTTCATTTGTTAAAGTAACAAACAATTACTGTATACCCGATATATACTTTCAACTCTCATGTTAAAGTTAAACTGACATACCAATTCCCTTTTTGAATTCATTTAACTCAAGATTTTAAGGCAGCAATTGAACTTAAAAAAGCAATTTAAGTAAACTAACATTTCCAAATATTGTTCCCTGTCTCCACTAAGAATGCCAAGTTCACCATTTTCCTAAAAATAATTACACAAAATATGCTTCCATTTCAAATATGAAATGTTAATTTTTATCTTTCTCTATCAAATTTTTATCTTTCTCTATCAAATACAGATGAGACCAGCCTTAAATCAAGTGTAAAAGAAAACATTTGTCCAAGACAAGCAGAAGTGTTGACATTGATTGGAGGACCGAAACTGACAAATAAAAACAGAAATACCATATGTATATACAGCATATATATATGTGCACTTAAAAGACTCCAATTAATTAAGAACTTTGTTTGTTTTATAAATTTAATAGACCATCTATAATGTCCATATTTTTAACACAATTTCCAGTTTACTGTACACTGTACTATAAAAAAGAGAAGAAAATGTCCTTACTTTTATGGAAGGGGTGTTGCAAGGGAGGGAGAAAGGCTTATTGGGAGGGAGTTGCAGAAGTTGCAGGTGAGTGAGGAAGGGCAGGTGAGTCCAAAATGGCAGCTGAGGTGGAGGGGCAAGTGATGCAGAAGGTGATGTTGATACTGGTGCAGGTGAGTGAGGAGGGGCAAGTGAGTCCAAAATGGCAGCTGAGGTGAAGGGGCAAGTGATGCAGAAGGTGATGTTGATGCTGGTTCAGGTGAGTGAGGAGGGGCAGGTGAGTCCAAAATGGCAACCGAGGTGGAAGGGCAAGTGATGCAGAAGGTGATGTTGATACTGGTGCAAGTGAGTGAGGAGGGGCAGGTGAGTCCAGAAAGGCATCTGAGGTGTAGGGTACTGGTGATGCAGAAGGTGCTGGTGAGTGAAGAGAGACAAGCGAGTCAGGAGAGGCAGCCGAGTTATATAAAAAACAAAAAAAGAAAAGAAAATGTCGTTACCTTTATGGAGGGCAGATGATGCAGAAGGTGCTGGTAAGTGAAGAGGGACAGGTGAGTCAGGAGAGGCAGCTGAGTTATATAAAAAAGAAATTAAAAAAAGAAAATGTCTTTACCTTTATAGAGCAGGTGATGCAGAAGGTGCTGGTGATTCTGGTACTGTGGGTGAAGAGGGACATGTGAGTCAGGAGAGGCAGCTGAGTTATATAAAAAAGAAACAAAAAAATAAAAGAAAATGTCTTTACCTTTATGGAGGGGCAGATGATGCAGAAGGTGCTGGTGAGTGAAGAGGGACAGGTGAGTCAGGAGAGGCAGCCGAGTTATATAAAAATGAAATAAAGAAAATGTCTTTACCTTTATGGAGGAGCAGGTGATGCAGAAGGTGCTGGTGAGTGAAAAGGGACAGGTGAGTCAGGAGAGGCAGCAGTTATATAAAAAAAAAAAAAAAAAAAAAAGAAAATGTCTTTACCTTTAAAGAGCAGGTGATGCAGAAGGTGCTGGTGATTCTGGTACTGTGGGTGAAGAGGGACATGTGAGTCA
Source organism: Garcialebias charrua (assembly GCA_038048925.1). NCBI lineage: Eukaryota > Metazoa > Chordata > Actinopteri > Cyprinodontiformes > Rivulidae > Garcialebias > Garcialebias charrua. The sequence continues at coordinate 48,031 of JBBPBX010012917.1, forward strand.
GGAGAGGCAGCTGAGTTATATAAAAAAGAAATAAAAAAAAAGAAAAGAAAATGTCGTTACCTTTATGGAGGAGCAGGTGATGCAGAAGGTGCTGCTACAGGTGAGTGAGGAGGGGCAGGCGAGTCCAGAAAGGCAGCCGAGGTGGGGCTCCCAGATCTGCTATACTCTTGGGCACGCGCCCAGCCTGAGCAAAGACGAACGCTTGATAAATTACTGTCAAATTCAGAATACAGTTTAATGTGTAATATAATCTTAATTTAATCTTTAATCTAAATAAATGGCATTCTTTACAATAAATAAACTATACTAACAATAATAAAAATCGTAATAAATACAATAACAGTCAGAACCAGACCAATAAGCAGCAATAGACAGTTTACAATCTAACTAATCAAAAAAGGCATTCAATACAGGATCAACTGGACTTTATTTTCTTTATTTCTGCAACAAATAAAGTCCAGTTGATCCTGTATCGAACGCCTTTTTTTGATTTTATCATGTCCTGGACGACTGAGAATCTTCACCAGCAAATCTAACTACGTAATATTAAGTTTTTGTCCAAAAAGACCAACTTGTCCACATTTTCTGCTAAAAGCACAGATCTAGTTGCAGTGAATATCTCCAGTGGTGGAGAAAATCATCTCAATAACAACAGTAGCAGCAGTGTGGCTGTATTTTTCTTCATTACTCACAACAAGCTCTTCTTGGACCTGCTCCCACCTGTCCCTGGAAAAGTTCAGAGTTCAGTCATCACAGACTTCTTTGCTGCAGGTGATCTGGCAAATTTCCTTGAAGCGGAAGAAGTCAACTGCTATCTCTGTCCCAGACTGGAATTAAAACACAAAGAGGTAAAAAAAAAAAAAAGTTAATAAGATTCTAATTTTAAGTTAAAAAGATTAGAACTTCTTTCGGCTTTTCCCTTTTCAGGGGTCGCCACAGCGAATCATCTTCTTCCACTTCACTCTGTCCTCTGCATCCCCTTAAGCTTTTTCTTGGCTTATTTAAAATAAAGAAAATGCAATATTGGAAAGGATTAAAAAAAACAAGCTAAAACATTTAGTGAGAGCAGTATAAAAATAACTTTACATTTACATCAACTGTACAGCTGCAATAATTTAGTGAATGATTAGTTGCCAATTGTTAAGCACCTATTTTAATTGTTTTGAGACATTATTTTAGATGAAAGCATCATATGTTCAGATTCTAGTCTCCAACAGTTTCTGGTTTTATTTCTGAAAAAGTAAATACTGAGCCACTAATCAATTAATGCAGAAAATAAACCAATATTAAAATCAAATTAAAAATAGTTGCTGCATTAAAGGTCAAATCAATGAGTACCGTGCTTTCTGTTTTTTGATTAATACTAGAGTACAGCAAGAGATCAACAACTTCAATCAAAAGACAATGTTTTAACTGTTTCATAACATTTGACATTGAAAAGTAAAACGTGTTACATTAACCATAAAACCAGTTCTAAATGGGCACAACTTACAATAGTTTCTCTTTAACATTAAAGGTTCAGTATGCAGTTTCTGTAGAACTGCAGCACTTAGAAATATTTTCAACAGGCAAAGCATTCTGATCCCTCCCCCTCAGAGCCATATGTGGCTCTGCCCCCTTGTGGTCTGTTGAATTTCAAATTCAAGCTCTGTTTTTATTGGCTGATTCAAATTCAAGCTCTGTTTTTATTGGCTGGTTACAAACTCTGTTTTTATTGGCTGGAAAATGGCGGGTCACCTTTTCTTTTTAGAAATGCTTATTTACCACCTGGAGAAGCAAGGGGACAATATTTTTTTTAATTTTTTTTCAGAGATTACCTGGCTAACATCAGTCTGTCAGGAGGTAGTGACAGAGTGAAGAAATATGTTCATAAAAAAAGCTACATACTGAAGCTTTAAGCAAGGACACTGGTCCATTTGTGTATTTGGTCATATGGGCTAAACACCTACAGAGCAGCTTTTAAAGAATCATTTTGAAACAAAAAAACAAACAAGCTTTGAACTCCAGGGGAGATGCATTAAATACAACTCTTCATCAAGTCATTCTTGAGAGTTTGTAACCAGGCCGACAGTTTACCATCTTCTAGACCAGGTAAAATCTTCTGAACACATTCAAAAGTGTTTGTAAGTGCTTTGAGATACCTGAGGTGAGCCCAAACAGCAGGAAGGCATCCACACATCTGGGACAGCTGACAATGATGTCACTTTCAATGAACATTCCAACTTTCACAGGCTGGTAACAAAGTTCATGCTCGCAGTGAACTGGATTTGTGTCATGGTCACTGGTGATGGTAACAAGGGCCACTGCAACATCTCCATCAGCTCTGGCTCATCCTAAAAAGAATGAAAGAGATTATCAGAATCAAATGCTTTATAACAGTTTGACTTTATTATTTAATGTCCTTTTCTAATAGTTTTATTTCAGTAAATCCATTCAAACAGTGAAACTTGTATATTATATTAATTCATTACACACAGACTGATATAGTTCAAGTGTTTATTTCTTTTAATGTTGATGGTTATAACTAATGAAAACCCTAAATTCAGTATCTCAGAAAATTGGGATATTACTTAAGACCACTGGGGAAAAAATAGGATTTTTAGAAATGTTGGCCAACTAAAAAGTATGAACATGAAAAGTATGAACATGAAAACTATGAGCATGAAAAGTATGGCCATTAGGCATGTAACGGTTGTAATGGATTTACCGAACCGTTTCGGTACAGCACGTTCGGTTCGGTCCACCTGCGTACCGTTTCGGTTATTTTTTTCACTCATTGAACGTTAATATATGCGCCGCGGAACAAAATTTCCTGGGCGCGTTTCAGCACGGAGCTATTATCGCGACGCACGCGCAGCATTATTAGCCATTAGCTGCTCGCTCTGGTCTCCTGTTTGTGAACGTTATGGCTTTCTTGTTAAAAGACGAGCGCACACGCAGCTTGTGTGGACATTCATGAAGACTCTGCAGCAGCTGCGTGAGTGACGCAGCTCTCTGCGCGCGCTGGAAACTACGTCATCGGAATGTGAACAGAAACATCAGCTGTTGCAGAAACACCGCTAAAAGCAGCTGCATTTAAACAACTTTTATCAGGTAATCAGAGCGGTCCAGAGCAATAACACAAACTGTATGAGTTTTTAAAGATCTGAATCTAGTCTGAATGTTTTTTATGCGCAGTTGATCCTTGCTATGAGACATCCATCACGTCAACACTTCAGTCAAAAAGTTCAGCTCTTTATGAAAAAACTCAAACTGATTGTGAACAAGTCCTGGAGCTGATTTAAGCCCTGCCCTGAGATTCAACCGTTCAAGAGGTAATAATAAATTCAATTTATACCGCACTTTTCATTAATAAAAATCTCAAAGTGCTACAACAATAAAACAAGTGATAAAATCAATAATGATATCAACTAAGATTAAAGACAGAATCATGTGGAGGCAGAATAGGCCTGCTTAAAAAATAAATAAATAAATAATTAAAACAAGTGATAAAATCAAGTAAAATCAATAATACTATCAACCAAGATCAAAGATAAAATCATGTGGAGGCAGAATAGGCTTGCTTAAAAAGAAAAGTCTTTAAACCGCTTTTAAAGTCAACCAGTGACTGTGGAGCTCTCAGGTAGTCAGGGAGGGAGTTCCATAGGCGGGAGGCAGCCACACAGAATGCCCGGTCTCCCATGGTCCTTAATTTGGTTCGTGGAATGTGAAGTAGATTACTGTTCTGTGATCGCAGAGACCGGGTGGATGAATATGGTGCAAGAATGTCCTTTAGATAGTCAGGTGAAGTTCCGTGCAAGCATTGATGTGTAATGAGAGCAGTTTTGTACTGAATTCTGTAGGTGACAGGAAGCCAATGGAGGTTATGGAGAATGGGTGTAATATGTTCTAATTTACAAACTCTCAATAAAATCCTTGCTGCACTGTTTTGAATATATTGAAGCTTCTGAAGATTTTTGCCAGGGATTCCAATAAGGTATTGTTCTTTTATTATAATTATTATTTATAATTTATTATTATTTAAAATCATAATCTTATTAACTTATTTTTTTTTTTACCTCTGTTTTATTTCCAGTATTTCCAGTTACAGAGGTAGCATGTCTCTTCCACTTCAGGGAAATACACCAGAGATCACCTGCTGCAGCTAAGAAGTGTGTGATGACTGAACTGAACTCTGGTTGTGAGTAATGAGGACAAATACAGCCACACTGCTGCAACTGGACAAAAACTTGATTAGTTAGATTGTAAACAGTCTGTTGCTGCTTATTGTTCTGGTTCTGACTGTTATTGTATTTATTAAGATTTTTATTATTGTTAATATAGTTTATTTATTGTAGAGTGCTGTTTATTTAAAATATCATACATCCAAATGGATCACTTTTATTTATTACTAGAATACAATACAAACATTTTTGGCACATTTTCAAAATAAACATTTTGTAAGTCTTTATTTTGTCTTTTTTTTTTTTGTACCGAAAATAAACCGAAAATAAACCGAACCGAGCCCTCCTTGTAGTTGAACCGAACCGAAATGTGATTTTAGCGTATCGTTACACCCCTAATGACCATGTACAGCATCAATACTTACCGTAGTTGTTGCTCTTTTTGTCTGGATTACTGCAGCAATGCGTCGTGGCATGGAGTCGATCAGTCTGTGCCACTGCTCATATGAGCCCAGGTTATTCTTGCAGATTAAATTTTCCAACAGGACTTGGCACCTGCACACCGTGCCAAAGCTACAAGTACTTGGTTTAAGGACCATGGTATCCCTGTTCTTAAATGACCAGCAAACTCGCCTGACCGTAACTCCACAGAAAATCTATGGAGTATTGTGAAGAAGATGCGATACATCAGACCCAACAATTCAGAAGAGCTGAAGGCCACTATCAGAGCAACCTGGGCTATCATAACACCTGAGCAGTGACACAGACTGATGGACTCCATGCCACACCACATTGCTGCAGTAATCCAGGCAAAAAGAGCAACAACTAAGTATTGATGCTGTAAATGCTCATACTTTTCATGTTCATACTTTTAAGTTGGTCAACATTTCTAAAAATATATATATATTTTTTTATTGGTCTTAAGTAGTGCTGGACGATAATTCAATAACGATAAATATCGCGATATACTTTTATTCAATAACGATGATATGAAGTTTAAGCATATTTTCGATATTTCGATAGGATTTTACAACGTTTTTCTGTTTCTGTTCGGGTTGGAGCGGCTGCTTCAACAA